>OMLF01023380.1:0-14198 GCA_900302615.1 Holocentrus rufus
TATGAAGAGTGCTAAATTCCAACTCTGATGATTAAAATCAGAGAAAATGTACAGCTTTGCCTATTATCCTTTTTTTCAAACAGGCAGGCTGATTGAGAGCATGTTGTCCTGCAGCTATGACCTGAAAACAGTTTTCTGACAAACACACACACACACACGTGCATGCATGTTGAATTGCATGCAGGTTACGAGGGTGCACAGCATACACGCCTGGAGTGATACATACAGATTCTCCACTAAGCCTATTTACTGTATGTGCCAGCCAAGTGGTGTCCTTGATCATCCGGCGGTCTTAAAAAAAAAAAAAAAAAATCTTGGGCTGGTCATCAGTGACCTTCACAATAATGCCTTTCCCCAGGCTAAAACACAGTGGAACTAATGACAGCAATAAAGGCATGCCTTCACTTTGAGTGGCACAGTCCCCAAAGCAATCCAGACGGGGCGAGGGAGACGGGAAGGCGAGAGGAAGAGAACGAGAAAGAGATGGTAAGATTGAGAGAGAACTGGAGATGCAACATTAAGCAGATTGATTTTAAAATTCTGCACACAAGAGCCCGCCGTAAATCATGCAAACCAAAAAAAAAAAAAAAAAAAAAACTCACAGTGGCAAAAAGCCGTCATCTGTCTTGTTTACGAGAGGGGGGGAACAATATGGATGCGGGGCGTGCCTTATCGCCGGCCAACGGGGGTGTACGGGGAGGAACGGAACAAGGACGACAAAGAAAGAAGGGCATATATCATTCTTAGAGAGAGAGAGAGGGCGCTGATGAGGGCTGGATGAGCTGAGCGAAGGTGGGGAGGCCCCTAAGGTACTCCAGACCGGCTCCGTGTATCTGTGACATAAAATCAAGTCACACACACGAATACACAAACACGCACTTGACTCAGAAACATTTGGTATTAGCGGCTTTACTTCATTTGCCATGGGGCTCACTGTAACTTGGCCAGAGTACACAAGAGGTCTGAAAATAGGTTATCTCTCTAAACACACACACACACACACACACACACACACACACACACACAAGCTGACAATGCCTCCAGGCATTGTGGTGGCGCGCCGCGGTCAGCCCGGGCTGTTAATTACCAGTGTGTCTCGTTAGTAAGATGTGCTTTACGCGGTGGTGGGCCATGGCCACCCCGCTGCTAACCCCAATCTCCATTAAATCTCACCAATTACTCTAATCAACGTGGAGGAGAGACGAGGTACTCCTTTGTAAAAAAAAAAAAAAAAAAAAAACCTGCTAATTAAGACACACATGGCCGGTCACTTGCTGCTCTGGACTGTGCGGCGCTGAGGGGCGGCCGTGACGCACAGCATCGACTGTTCAGGGACTCAAAGAGGACCAAAGAAGTGTGGCTTTTGCTTTTGGTTGTGTCTAAAGATCACCTGGGAGGAAAACGTAAATACAGTTTACTTAGCTGACATTTTACTGTTGTGTGTATGTGTGTGTGTGAGAGAGAGAGAGAAAGAGCGCTTCAGAGGTTAAGCTTCCTTTGTAGGCAGAGAACCTGTCAGTTCAAAGGGTCTGGCTCCCTCGTTTGAAACAAACAGGTGAGAAGGGAGAAAAATAGAGGGAGGGAGAAATCGGGAGAAAGAGCCTCATATTCTATGCACTTTCACATTCAACAAAAACATTATTCTGGGTAAGGCGGTTATTTTTTCCCCCTCTACATATTGAGTGTGTTTTGAGAGCCTGAGCAAAGGTAGGCCACGCCCGACTGGCTGGGAAAAAAACCCCCACTGCCTCTTTTCCATCCCACTGATCGTCCTCGTCTCATCGCCCCGCTAAGATGCGAGGGTGAGGAGGAGCGGGGCCTGCGCTGCTAGCCGCTGCGTGCCCGAGTGACGAGATCAAAGGTGCAGAAATGTCATCGATCAAGCGTGCAATCTCCCTTGTTACCTTTGAGTGTGATGGCATTCGAGCGGCCTGCTGCGGCGAGGATTTCTTTGCAATAGGTGGCGTGGTGCATCTCTCTTGGTGCAAACTTGTGATTGTGTGCGGGCGCATTTAAGGATGCATGCTTGCGTAAGCACGTCTAAGTCAGAGTGCATGTCCATTTTTGTTTTTTGGGGGTTTTTTTTGGGCAAATGTGCCTATGAGTAAGTGCTTCTGTCAAGCGTGCGTAAAGGTAATCTATGGTACTCCAGCACCATCTGAGAATTGCCACTCGTCAAAAAAGGAAAATGAAAAATAAACTGCGGGGCAGATGGGCAGGGAACTGCTTTTTCTTAGCCATCCACATTTGTGTTAAATTTAGCCCCGTGCTGGCACAACAGCAGCTGTTGGGAGCTCAGAGAGATGAAGTGGAGGGGAGAGAAAGGAGGGGAGAGATAATGCGGGAGAGGCAGAGGAGACAGGATAAGAGACGGGGAGGGAAGAGAGGTGGAGGGAAAGGAGAGGAAGAAGGAGAGGAGGAGGAAGAGATAGAAAATGACGAATGGAGGGCGTGTAAAGTGAGAGAGATGGATAGATCGCGGGGGGAAAAAACAGCAAAAAAAAACAAAAACAAAAAAGGCGCAGAGGAGGCTCTGGCATGCCTTCCCTTGGCCTCTCCATCCCCTGTCTGATCTGTTGGGGAAAGGGCTGCAAAAGAGGGTTTTGGCGTGAGTGAGTGATAGAAGGGAAGATGTGGGAGGACATCCTCGGCTTGTCTAAACTCACAGTGGTGTGCCAGGCCCCGCGCCTCTTCATCACTGTCTATCACTGCTATTCCTGACACCTCAATGTCAGAGAGAGTGGAAACCAACGCAGGGGCGCTGACAGCAGGAGAGTGGATACTGGGGGAGGAGATGGAGGGGTCCAGATCATGTCAGAAGCAAGTGAAAGGGAAGCTCTGTGTGTGTCTGTGTGTGTGTGTGCATGCATAACTGGGTACACACTTCCCTTCAGCAAGAGTGAGAGATTCACAGTGTCTGATTTTTTTTTTTGATGCATGTGTGAGGTCTGTGTATCTGCGTGCTCCCTTCTGTGTTCCAGCATGCTTCACACTGACCTGCTCCACCCAGACTCCAGATCCCTCCTCGGGAGCCCAAAGGATCATCGTCTTGTCCATGGAAGCGGAAAGCAAACTGAGAGGCTGTTGCCGCTCGCCGCCTGGAGGGGGAGACAAAGGAACGCTGGAGAATCAAGAGGAGCTGCAGCACTCACAAGCACAGGACGGAGAAAAGAGAGAGCCTGCTGTAATCCTTTATACCACATAAACATTTTACTGACACTACCCAAACAAAAAGAAGATGTGGATTTAAAATGATGCACCCGAAAGCTGCAAGGGGACTAAAAGGGTCTTTGACGTGAAGCTTCTGAGGAACCCAGACGTTGAAGGCAGTTCGATATGTTCAGAGGCCTTTTCTTTGAGCACTTATTGTTTACTGAATTTATTGTTTTGTTCTTTGCTTTTTATGTTTTGTGCTGTGTTCCTGTTGTCCAGGAGAGCAGCCACAGCACAAGACTGTCACTGCATTGCTGGCACTGCTGCACTTTTTGATGTATATGACAATAAACTTGAAACTTAACCTGTACTTGAATGAAGCCAAAAACTTTTCACACAAATGTTTGTCTTTCTGAGTAACTTTATATTGTTGGGATTTGTTTGCAATACTAATCCAAGCCAAAAGGAAAGAAACAATGGCCCTTATTCATGAAGCTATTGTGGAAAAGTACAGATTCTACCATGGAAATGAAGCAAGCACACTCGCCACACCTGATTTAAATCAGTTTTCCCATGTCACCAAAATGAGCACAAACTACTTCGCAGGCTGATAAATCAGATGCAGCTGTGGAATGACACTCTTGTGGAATCAGTGTATTATTTATGTATGACACACCCAAAATCATTTGGTAACTCTTGGCCTATAAAAGGGAAGTCTTGGTACAGCAAAATTTGCATATTCTACATGCAGGCTAGAGACTGGAACACAGCAAAAGCCCCAAGAAGCAGACATTTTCCGAGGCACAATTTGATATTTTGGTTACAGAGGTTGCCGCCAGTATATTGGCAGACTTAAAAGTGGGATTAAAGGCCGTTATAAATACAAAATTTGGCAGGCAGCTGGCTTATCTGTCAGCTGTGTGCCAACTGACAAAAGGGCACTCCAGGAGGTCTGTCTCTAAAATTAAAAATACATTAATTCAGAGGAAGCCCATTTCCGATGTTACCTATGCCACCATAATTCTCAGGTCAGCAACAACCTGTGTAAGCCCTTCCAGTAATCTTTTTTTATATGCAAAATGCAATGTATTTATTTCTTACAAATGGATGTACACGTTTCCGTAGCAGACACGACATTGATTTTTGGGGCTACAACAAAAATGGCATTGATAAATACAGGCTTCTGTGGTGAAATGAATATACGCCTACTTCAAGATCAGATTTGATCCCACGATAGCTTGACAAATGAGGGCCTCAGCGTGGCATGCCAGTCAATCCATTTACTTCCACAGGCTGCAGAAACAAAATTATCGACTAAACTGTTGGGGGACTTGTATGTGATTCTGAAAGAAAATGTTTAATCCCCTGTTTGACTTGCACGAGCGAATTCTAGCAGGAACGTTTTGCCAATTTCTAAAGGGAAAAAAAAAATGTGTGAAACTTTTGGATTGTCCTAAAAAACTGGCTTCATTAGTGATCAGTGGGAGAGGCTCCAGAAAAAAACCCTTAGCACTGCCTTTAAAGTTTTGATCAAGGTACCTTTGTAGCAAGGAGGCTGCCAGTGGACTCCATAGACCCAGTTCTCATGGCCTGCCAGGACCGTCTCAAGAGACACAGCAAACACTGCGGACGCGTCTGTAGCAGAGGGATGCCAGGAACTTACTGTTAGTGCAGCATAGCAGATATAAAGGCAAGAGATGTCTCATGGTATCATTAACAGAACATGTGGGTGACTAAAGTCAGTATAAATAAATTTTACTTGGTTGTGCTTCAGCATGTTTGAACTTTTTCTGTTCTGGCCTTACTTTCTATGGCATATGGACTTGTTATTCTAAGTACTCCATGAAAAATTAATTACACTTTAGTACATTACACTCATGCACACAAACACAACTTTGCAAAAAAGATGAGAATTCAGCCAACTTATGGAGCAGCCCCCCCAACCCCTCAATATTGCACAAAACCGTCCAAAACCAGCATGTCTTCATTTGGTTAATTAACACCCTTTCTATCATCAAGTCCACATGACCTGCTCACCTTTCTCCTTCACTTCAAAAACGTCCTCTTTCATTTTAATGATGCTGTGATCGTCCTCGGTGAGGGTGTCTGTGCCAGACTTGGCACACAGCCTCCACACTCTGATGAGACAGTCCTGTGAACAGCTGGCTAATAACAGATCCCCACCTGAACAAGTTAGAGAGAGAGAGAGAGACTGAAAACCTTCCTCTACTTCAGGGCATTTTGAGGTTGCCTTACTATTTACCCCTTTTATTTTCAATGTTGCATTCATTTATTCATGTTTGACTTATTGTTGCACTTATTTTTTTTCCCCTTTCTTGCGGCACTTTGAAACTTCTATATTGTAATTGAAATGTATTATCACAGAATGAAGAGAGATGTGAGCACTCCACAAGATAATTTTGAATAATATACTATCAAATATTATAGTTTTATGAATATCTTGTGAGAACAGATACATTGTGAAGTTTCTTGACGTCTAGGTCATAGTTAGTCTACTTCAAGTTAATTAAATCTGGCACAGTCCTGTAGTCATTTATTATGTATACTGGTATGACAGAGCTGTTATACAACTGAATGCATCCACAACCAAAGGCATGTGCATTGCTTTCAGGTTCCTATCCTTCATGCTACAGTTTGCTAAGAGACAGATGGTACATTCTGTAATCAGGTACAAACACGACAACGTGGCTGTAAATGGATTTAAATTTGCTGGAATACTGAAATCCTGCATAAAAAAATGCCAACAGGGTCTGTCTTGTCTCAGGAAACTTGCTTGGTTCCAGGAAGATAAGACCAGACCCTGATGACCTTGTGTTATTAAGCCTGTAATGATTCTGCCCTCACGTTTTCAATTACCTGTCGCTGCAGTAATCTCAGCATTAGACTTGGGCCGATATTCAACAATATCAAATATAGTGATATTTAAGGCTGTAAGCAATATTAACATTCAGGTGTCGGTCCACCTAAAGTTGCAAGACAATAACTGGACCACAGTGGAATAATTATGCAACACAATTCTATATAATACAGACTAGTTATTTGGTGGCATAAAAGTGTCAGTAACTTCAATCTAATATTTGTATCAATGAGAGCTATTCTTACGTCCAATAACAGACAATGTTATTTTTGGTATGTTACCTATATAAGAGACACACAGTTAGCAGTAATAACATGTAATTTTGAATACACGGTTTTAATTTAAATCATAATTCATAATTAATGAAACATTTAATTTTTGAGATTTCATAATAATTTAGAATAGAATAAAATGAATCAAACTTTTGAAATGTTGGGTTGATGTTGGTTTGAGTGACTCGCCCCTGGGCAATAATATTAAATATTGCAATATCCCAGTATTAAATTTTGGATATTTACCAAGCCTAAGAGAGGACACTAAAACAGCCTGTGAAGATGTCCAGTAAAACACCCTGACCCCACACAACAGGCAGGTGGTAAACAAAACACACACGGTCCTCTTTTACATTTTGTGTTTCAGATCTAACACTGTGGCCATCAGTCTCACATCTGCCAAGAAAATCAGCCATAAGAATTTCTTTATCTCCAGCGCCTAAGGCCTCCTAAATTTTGGTTCAGGCCGGAGGATTGTTTGTCAATCATGATGTCATGATGATGATAATGATGACGATGATTCATTTTGCTACTCGCCTGAAACTCTGCCTTGACACCTTGCACTAGTGGCTGGCTGCCTGTTATTTGTTGCGCCTGTCAGTCTCATGTTTTATGTAACACTGTTTTTAATACTTGTTACAAAATTAATTGCCTATTGGCGACAAATAAAGTTGAAACTAGAACTTCCACTTACCCTAACTGTAGTGTATTTGCTTCAAACTGCAAGTCTGTGATTACGCTGGGTAAAAGGTGTTTTTTCTTTCATCAAGTGCTCGATTGAATGAGAGATAATGAGCTGATTTCAGTAAAGGGCAAGGAAGTATTATAGAAAAGTTGAGGGTAGATAAAATTGAGGTTTTCAGAACTGAGTGAAGACAAAAACAAAGAGTAAGATAGAATCAGATCCTGAACCTCAGTGCTGAACAGCTGTGATTAATATCATGTTTGTCTTGGACTTGTTTCACAGATATTATAAAGGAAAATGATCATGAAATCTGCCATTAGCTCACTTAGAAAAAAGGGAAAATAGTACTGCAAAAATCCTCCATTTTAACAAGTCACTTAGTCTAATATACAATAACATTAAATACATTAAAATCTTCTTTTCCTAAACCAAGTGCCCACTTGTTTCCAATGTTAATCAACCTGTTTCCAGAACTTTCTTGAATCAAGAGTCATTTTCTCGATACTAGTGGGCTGATCTGCCTTATTTATACTTGTTCCCAGAATAAAATCCTGAAACTGCTGTGGGATTATCTCATCCCACTGGCAGATTTTTTTCACTTCTTTGAAGAAAAAACAAGATTTTAACACTAATACGAGGGAAAGTGGCTTGTTCAGATAGAGAATTTTTTGCAGTGAGGAGAATGACTTCTGATTACTCTCATAGTAAAGAGATATTTTTGTGTTTCCTACGGGATGCACCACATAAATGAACTCTGTCTCTCTCCTTCCTGGCTCATAGCCGGGCGGTGTGAAGCAGGTTATCCACTGTGAGTGGGAAGGAGACACTGGTGGAGAGGGCTGGTGAAGGAGGTGAAATAGCTTTTAGACAGCCAGAATAGTACAGTAATGAAGAGCCCCTGAAGTGGGTTACACAATTAGCAGCTCCCAAATTAAATCCACACAACGCCCTGTGTATAATAATACTGATGTCACAGCAGGTGAAACTGGACTGGGACTGGTTGCAGGGAAAGCAGAAATTATGAACCAGAATATAAAAGTTTACAGGGCCAAAGGCAAGATGGGGAGGATCTGACCCACCAGTTGAGGTCAGTCTTCCACGACAAAATATAGTATAAATGCTTAAAGATATCTGATATAAAAATACATTTTTGTGATGTTCTATTGATCTATGTTCTATGCTCTATGTTTTCCCTTGGCCCACTCTCTACATGGACGCCAACACCTGCCTCTCGTCCCCATGGTTATAGGCCGCTCCCACCAGACTCCTCCCAGGCCAAGATTTTGATAAACCAAAGATATACATAAGAAAACTAAATTATTTTTTACAGATTTAAAGGCACATTGCATAATCTGTTTTGCCTAAATTAAAGAAGCCTCTCGCAGAAAAAGAAAAGAAAAAGTACATTGGTCTGAGTGTGAGATGCTCTTATTGACTCCAAACAAAAAACAGAAGCACTTTACTCTCTCTAATGGTATTTTCAGTGAAGAATGCAACACTCAATATTTCCCTCCCTTCAGCCCCGGGGAGCATGAGGCCGACTTTGTGAATATGAAATCTTTGCACAGGCTCAATATGATGAAACAATATTGTATGAATGAAAAGCATGACCGCTGAGCCTTAATGATGGGGCAGAGATAAGCAGTTTACCTCCTGTAATCCTCTCTAGCCTTAACTGCAGCAACACTGTTACTTTACATCGTTATGTTTTTGTTTTTTGTTTTTTTTTTCTATTCCTCATATTTATTCATTACACAAATGTTATCCAGTAATCAATTTAAATCCCATACACACTTTTACAATCTACTCAATGTGGTGAAACTGTCGACAACAAGTATTAGGGCATAAATAATCCCCCAATTATTTACAGTCTATGGCTTTTATTGTTTATTATTTTCTACCATTATTATTGCTTCTGTTCTATACTCTAGTTCTATTAAATCTCTTTGTCCCCTTTAATTACATAATATACTATATAGTGGGTAAATATAGTGTATAATTATATAGTAGGTGATTGATTGCATCTTTTTTTTTGTCCATATTGAATGTGATTAGATATTTGTTCCTAGCCCCACGACTTTGATGTGAACATGCTCATGGATTGGAAAACCCAGGGCTGACACAGTGAGCTGATAACCACCTTTACATTATTTAAAATTGCCATTTTCAGTCTGACTACACTGAACTCACTTTGTGAGGCGGGCACCTGGCCCTGGACCTCAGACAGTAACAAAACCACAACATCAAACAGTGTCACTCACCTACGGAGGCCCATTCCACCCCGCGGACCCAATCCTCATGGCCTTGCAGTGACATGACTTTCTGGACCTGGCAGAGAGCAAAGAAAAATAGAGGTCAAATGTCACTTTTTTTCAATTCAACCCTTAGAAATTCAAATGAAAGAGCTGGCGCGGAGATAAAGTAATGAGTTGCCCTAGAACTATCGATCTGAGCTTACCTGTTCATTGAACTGCACATACAGATGAACCCGCGAGTCGTCACCCCCACAGGCCAGGACGGGAACTGTGAGAGACGAGGATTAGGCTAGGAAACAGGCATGTAGGCACACACACTGAGTGTATTTAATAAAACAGGAGAGGGTGGAACGGGGAAGGGAAGGATGAAGTACGGCATCAAACGGGGGACAGGCATGTATGAGAGAAAAGCAAAATGACACGAGACACTTCAAACACACGCTGCATTTTGAATATGACATTCAGTTACAGGCACTAAAGAGCTGGTGCAAATTGAGATGGATGACATGGGAGGATAGACGTGTGTGCGTGTGTGTGTGTGTGTGTGTGTGTGTGTGTGTGTGTGTTGGAGGTGGGGGGGCAATGTAGAGCATTTCTGTGCAGTAAGGGCTTAGGCTTACCTCTGCTGCCTGGCAACAGTGCCAGAGAGACATCCATCATGAAACCGCTGCCGAATGATAAGGTATGGAGGCATTCAGCTGGGGAACACACATGCACATGGAATTAGACTTTATAATGCCCCATGAGTAATCTTGCTTCACCATAAAAATTAAATTATGCTAAAATATGTGGCTTTCCGCACCTTATCAAGCAGTGTTAGTAAATCAACAATCACGGCAATGATTTCTTAAACTGCGAGCGGAGTTGCAGCTGTGGTTAGTTCTTATAACAGTATCTGCAGGGAACATTTCTCAAAAGGTTATTTTTTTTTCCTCTTCTCTCCATGTGCAGACGCAGAGGCAAAGCATCTTTTAAGCTGCCACAGTCTGCGCTCAGGCTCTAACACAGCATAGCTCGTATTTTCATCTGAAAATGCACCCCAGGGTTATGCCCAGACCCCACACACACAAATAGACAGATGCACTTAATTTCCATAACTGTCAAGTAGCATCACTGTTCATCTGCGCTGAAGCCTGGACAGAAAATTTCAACAAAGGAAAGCTGTAAGGGCTGACAGCTCAAAACACAACACTCATGAAAAGCAACTTAACTGTTTGAAGCCAATTATAAAAATTAATGGAGATATACCATATTCTAATGAGAACAATATTAAAATTAACATAATCACTGTGATCCTGTCAGTTTACATCATTTAAGCAACATAAACACTGCCAAGGGAAATTACATGAGGGAGACTGTGTCTAACATAATGTGGCATCTCACATTTAGCTTTTTCACCTTTTCTGTTTTTTTACTGTAACAGGCTGCTTATTTTACTTCCTATAAATAACACAATTTTAATAATGACCTTGGAACCAAGCCAGCGTATTGAAAATGTAGAAACAAAGAAAACAAAACAAAAAAAGTAAACTTTTCCAACTATTGACTTTGTGAAAGATGCAAAACAGTAACGATAAAAACAATAACGATAAAAACCACGCACATTACTATTTCAAACTCTGTCGAAATTTTTATACATTTACCTAAACTTTATAACAGCAACATGCATACCATAACCAGCATACCATGAACATCCCATAGATTGACAATCAGTTTTGTCTGTTACCTTTGACTCCATCGCTGAGCCACAGTCTGACAGTGGAGTCTGATGCTGACGAGGCCACCAGGATCTCTGAGCCCTCCAGGCAGATGGCATCCACAGCACACACTGGACCAGTATGACCCTTGCACTGTACTAACTGGGTGAACTGGGGACAGCAGAGCAGCACAAGTTTTAAACCGATATCAAGGTGTACTCAGAGGAAATCCTGGATCAGACAAGTTATTATTTGGGATGACATACCTTCCCATTCTGTGTCCCCCACACAATGAGCTGATGGTCTGAGCCTCCTGACACAAGGTGACTCTCTGGACCTGTGACAGTAGACAGCAGCACAGATAGAGCAGATATTAATTCCACAGCGCCTATTGGTGACCAGCAAAGGGACTTAACACAAACAGCATTTCAAAGCCACAATAAAGCAGACTAGCTTGATCCATTTAATCCAGGGACTCACTTTTAAAGCCCCTAACCGAAACTGATTTAATTACAGGTTGTTAAACAAATGCCTGAACATTTCCTCTCGTGGCTGATAAACTGATCACGATTTATACACGGGCACCCACAGCCGGTTTTGTGACAAGTGTCAAGTCCATGTCCAGCCTCACCCCACTCACCACAGTCCTCTCTGTGAACCCACTGGACTGCATTCACTCTGCCTGTGTGGCCATTCAGGACAGCGACAACTCGCCTCTCCTAGACGGATAACAAACGACAAGAATAAGTGAAAAAAGCGACCTAATTTACTATACACACTGCCTTGTTGTTGTGTTGTTTCCCAGTAAGAAGTGACAGGTGGCTGTGCTAGCCGGCGTTAGCTTATTCTGCGTGTAAAAAACAGCACATTTTGTTACCTGTGGGTCGTACAGAGCCACCGAGTTACATGTCCCAAAAGCAATGATCCCTCCATGACTCCAAGAAAGCACATTTGGTGTTCTGTTAGCACAACAAGCAACATGGCATGTTTGCATTGTGGACGCCGCCATCTTGGAAGCTGAAGTTGTGGCGTTACCGTAAATACTGCTGTAGCTGAACTGCCACTTTCCACCAAAAGTTCCTCATTTAACAGCCTACATTTCGATTAAAGTATGACTTGGGTAAGTTGGGCAAGAAATTCTACATAATTATCATGATTGCACATTTTGTTACTTGTTACTATTTTTGTTATCACGTTTATTCTGACTTAATGGAGGACAAATATAGAGGACTGGCTGATAATATGATGCAGCGCACACTGACTCACTAAAGTGCGCTGTGCAATGATGTCCAGTAGATGGCGGAAGAGAATCATAAAATCCAGCAAGTATTTCCCACTGTGCCAATATAAATGGCCTTTAATCACTGACCATTTACATATTTCCGTAATTTCGTGGTCTTCTTGTTTACGAATATTTACTCACCTCAAAGATTAACTGGGCCTTGCATAAGAAAAACAAAGAAAAGTTCAGCTGAGGACTGCAAAGTATCAGATGATATAATGTATATTGAGACACTCATTGAAATGTCTAATAATCATACTGTGATATTTAGCCTAACTGATTCCTGCAGGGAATTTTCTTTTCGATTTGACTATTCAAGTGTCTGGCAATATATGCATTTTAATCATGTATTTGAAGCTTTACTCTATTGCATTTTTTGGCCTGATAAAGAGAATGGATATGAAAACTGCATAAAACGTACTTATCAGCAGTAATTAAAAAAGCAAATTGCTCATGACATTTTACATTTCTACTCATCATGTGGATTTGCTGCATTGAAAATGCCCCAATATACACACTGTCGGACTGTTTGTTATCCCCTTGCCAAGTGTTGACTGGGGGTGATTGGTCACAGCTGAGCTAGCTGCCAGCCAGTCAGGCCTGCTTGTTAGAAAAAGCCCCTGGGTCTCTTGGATTTCAAAGGTTGAGGCAACGCTTTTGTCACAAAGAGTTTCCAGGCACCCACTTGACATGATCAGGGGGGAAAAATGTGATGGCGTCTGTGAACCCTTGAGACGATATGATAAATGACAACACAGTGATGACAAAGAGGGACAGGGCCAAATATTATGCGAGGCAGGGGGAGCAAGGGGAGGTGTGTGTGGTTGTGGGTGTGCTTTGGGGGGCAGGGGTGTCATAGTTTGTTGGTTTGCATGTGCCAAACATTGCCTTGTGACGCATGTGTGTGCATGTGACAAAGACAGAGAGAGGGAGAGAGAAGAAGAATGGTTGCCATCACTTGGGTAGAAAACGGATTGCGCCCCTCTTGCTGCTGCTGTCGTCGCTCCTCACTCAGCCTGAGTGAGCTGGGATTCAGACAGGCTTGGCAGGGTGAGACGACCTCTCTGTGGAAGAGACCCAATGCATCCATGGGTCTCATGTCAAGACTGGGAGGGGGAGGCAATAGCTGGGAGGAGGTTGCATCTGTGCAACCTATTATCTTTGTATTGCTGCACATGTCTTTCTTTGACAGCACAATATCCCTCTAAATGTTCATGTGATTACATGATCCCATAGTTCATTTCAGGACACAAATTTTTGGAGTGAAGTGAGATAGATCGCTGTTCTCAGTAACATAAACTCAAAGTCCAAATACAGAGAGTGTTTCCTCCAGCCAGTAACGATGGCGTCATCCAGTGAGAACACTTTGTATTCTGTTTCTCTGATATAGCCAGTGGACGCACTCTGCATCTGAAATGACTCCCTCATTATCTGGCTATAGCACCGGACAGATTGAGGAACAGGTCCCTGCTAATTACTATGTCCCAGACAGGTCAAATACCAAACACACCCTCATTGCAGTATATGGATTGTATGGTGTGTGTGCATGTGTGTGTAGCTTTCTGTCTACGTGTCTCACATCGTTTCTTCCTGTAACTGCATGTACATTTAATAGATTTTTATCAAAGAGACAGAGTTTTATCAAAAATGAAAGAACAACAGAGACTCTTTCATTCTTGAAAATAAATAAATAAATAAAAACACTTAACCATTTCTGTATCTATGAAATTGATTAATGTTCTCTAAATTACTATCCAGTCTCCCATTAAGCCTTGCAGGCTTCTCAGGCGCATATACAGAGTAGAGTGGCAGCATGAGGCATAATACAATGAATGAAAACATTTTTAGAAACAGTTCAGCTCTTGAGTGCCTAATTTTCTAAATTCATGAAGATATATTTGTAGTTTAGAGCAATGAAGTAACTAAAAGTAACAATGTAACTACTGATAAGTGATGGAAACTTAATGTAAGAATGT
>OMLF01023386.1:2478-26817 GCA_900302615.1 Holocentrus rufus
TATGGACTCTCACTTTCTCTTCTCTGCCCCTCTGTTTCTTTCTTCTTTCTTTCTTTCTCAGCCTCTTTCTATTTTCTCTCTCTCATTTACCCTCGCATGTTTCCTCATCCCTCTCTGGGCCCTCACCTGTATCTGCCGCTCAATTCAATTCAGTTCAATTCGATTAATTTCATTTCAATTAAATTCAAGTCTGTTCAATTTTAATTCATCTCATTTATCCACATGACACTCGGATACAATTCATTACCAAAGCAGAAAGTAACAAAACATCTCACATTCCCTAAAGTTCAATTACAATCCAGTTTTGTTCGGTTGAAAATTTCCTCTGTGACAACTATCAATATTTTTTCAATACATACCGATGACTTTGTGGTTCATTGTGCCTAAGATAAAAATGTATTGCTCTTTCCTTTTGTAAATGAATTATTTTGGCTCAGCAATAGTAACTATTAGGCATGGAAATGGTCACAACTACATTCCACCACTGTATATAAAATATCACCTGTGCAAAACATCACTATCAGAGTTTCATGACACAATAACCATGAAACCACAACACTGCTTTAGAATAAACTTTATTCCATCACAAGGTACTCATATCACCTTGTGTCAGGACATAGTAATTATCCTTTAGGCTGTGAAATATAACAGTTAAGACATGTAATGTGCACACACACACACACACACACACACACACACACACACCAAGCTTAAAATGCATTGCAACATAGCTACCAAGCTTAATTTTGAGTCCATTTATTGCTTTGAAGTGCTTATTACTTACAGCACTAATAATAGCAACCAATTATTATTATTATTTTTTAGCATTATACAGTTATCCTCCTGTTCTGTTTCATGTAGACTAACCTTTTGAGAACCTAATTCTTACTTTTTTTTGTTTGATGTGGATTCATGTACTAATCTGTTACAAAAACAGGTTTAAGAAACCACTATCACTTTTAATAACTATGAATTTAATAAATTAGGGACAGCTGTGTTGGAGTAAACCACTGATAAATGTAAATGGTAAGCAGCCTACTGCTGCCACTACCTATTTAAATGCTAACTATCCTTGTTAGCTAAAACAGTACTGTTATCTATCAGAATGTCTCCCTATCTCTCCCTGCCACGTCCATTTGTAATCTGAAGCTCATGTTCAGATAAATTCTCGTCCATCTTCTCGTCTGTGGCTTCCTCTTCTTCACCACGTGATGCTACATGCACTTAATTGTTGACATGAGCAGCATCTTTGTCAATTCCAACACTGTCGTTGTCACCGCTAACAGCAGCAACACCACTGGAAATGTAATTGCTTTTCTACATTTTAGCTGCACACTTGAGAGGCTTTGCTCTTTTTCTGGAAAATGTTCTGCTTATTTTTTTTCTTTTATTTATGCATTTTTTCATCATTTCACCAGTTGTGCTATTTCTCATTCTATTACTAGCTGCGTCCCAATTCAGAGGCCGCGTCCTTTGAAGGTTGCATTTCAAGACCATATATGTCATCGTAGCTCGACAAGGTTGTCCCAATCCAAAGTGTCCTCTGAATAAGGCCTAGATATGCAGCCTTCTTTCAGCAGAATTTGGAGGACACAACCGGCGTATCCTTTGCTGTCCTCTGTTATCCCAAGATGCCTTTTGCACAGCTACATTGGCTACAACTGAAATATAAAGTAAAAACTACATAAAAATGCAAGTTGTTGTTTATAATGGATAAATGCAAAATTTAAAATGGAATTGTTCAAATATTTTCAGTAGCCAACTAAACCTAGCATAACTAAAAGTAAGATAATGTAATGATAATGATGACAAGCTTTGAAATTTTGGTTACACCCATATTTGAACATCAGCGGACTTTGCTGTAGACTATCTGTAAACAGGCGTTGTGAGGCTACGCTAAGGTCGGTGACTCCAATGACATAAGGGTGAATCGTCCCAGTTAGCGTTCATTAGCCTGCTGGACGGTTTAGCCTTCAGTCCTCTGAAGACAAAACTTTTGCAGACCGTGTCCTTCAAAGGAGGTGGCCCCTGAATTGGGACACAGCTGTACTGACCTGCTGAGTCTTTATTTATTCATTTATTTTTTTGCTAGTTAGATATCTTTTTGTCTTACTGGCATCGTCCACAGTCTCACAAATGAGCGTCCCACTAGGACTTCGCCCAGTGGTCCAGATGCTGGCTCAGAGCACATGCGTCAAATGACTTAGTGTTCTTTCATCATCCAAACCAATTCTTTTTCAATCAGTTTGCGTAATTACACCACAAGTGAGTTGTTTAGGACAAATCACTGCATTTCGTTGATTTTCAACTTCTAATTAGTCCCATGTTCCAGAGTGAACATGATGTAGCTGTTGTCCTGATCTGGTCGCAAGGAGGGCACAGACTTAAAATATCATGTTTCCATTGGATATTAAAGTTTTAAATTAATGTTTACGGAATTTAACTTCGGAGAGATGTGTGTCATGAACACTGACCTTCCTCTGCACTCTGTTCCATCTCTCCTTCGTTCCTCCTGAATAAATGAGTGCATGCTCAGATTTATTGGTGAATTAAATTGAAAAGAACCATGGCTCGGTTAAGAGGGCAGCACTAATAGGATGTTCAGCGTATGCTGGCTTCACGAGAGGTTCTTGGACCCAGATAAAGGGCTTTCAGGTTCAGAAGAGGATGTGGATTCCTAGAAAATGGAAAGTAAATAAAGTTCTTACCATATTTGCTTGCTTTTTCAAAATTAATGTTATATCTGTCACAAAAGCAGAATAAATCTGGATTACAAAAGAGCCAATCATGGTGGCAAGTTGAAGAAGCTGCAAGGCTACAGATTGAGTTCTGCTCGGTCTTTTATGCTTTGGTTCCGCTTCAAGTGTGTGTATGTATGTGTGTGTCTGTCTGTTTATGAACATGTAGGTCTGGGATGAAGCTTGTGTGTTGGTGTCTGTGTGCTTGTGACTGGCTGTATGTGAGTATATGAGTTTGAGTGTGAATGAGTGCACGTGTGTATGTGTGTGTATATGAGCGTGTGTGGTTAGATGTATTCATCC
Organism: Holocentrus rufus; assembly: GCA_900302615.1. Classification (NCBI taxonomy): domain Eukaryota; kingdom Metazoa; phylum Chordata; class Actinopteri; order Holocentriformes; family Holocentridae; genus Holocentrus; species Holocentrus rufus. The sequence goes on from OMLF01023386.1 coordinate 5,520, forward strand.
ACATCGTATATTTGAAATACATTTCTTGGATTTTTTATTTTAAACAAGTCATTTTAGAAGAAGTTAGCAGTTAGTTCAGCAGTTATAGTTCCTATCATCTAATTTCTCCAAAAACGACTTAGTTGTCTAAAAAAAATCCAAGATGTGTATTTCAAATACACACGATACATGGTGTGAATAAGACAGCTTCAGAATTGCTGTAAGGTTTATTTTTTTCACTTTGCTGGAACTTGGCTAATGACTCCTGTAGACTTCAAGTCTTTATGCTAAGCTAACACAAAATGTTAACATGAACTGAACCAGTGGACGTACAGAGGTGAAAATGGTTTCGGACATCTTGTCTCAGTCTGGGTAAGTCGGAAAAGGTTACCCCCCCAAAAAAAAAACAAAACTTAATATTACTTTAAAATTCAGATGTCAGACCTCTAATGCATGTTCCATCATACTAGGGTGAGCCTGTAGGGTAAAACCTGTTTCTCTTCATTATGCTCTTCTCCTTGCTCAGCCATGTTGGCTATCACTGCTACCACTACCCAGCACTTCACCTTCTCTGCACCAATGGATTTTTCCTTTGGGAAAAGGCCTACCAGACACCACGTTTAGCTTTGATAAACTGGGTAAAAATTGAATCACTGCTGTGTTATGCCAATCAGTGATATAGAGTAGCACGTGTTTCTATGAACAAGTTACAAATCATTACTGTAAAGATACTGAATATCAGCACAAAGTGTCGGCTATTCAAAGTAGGTGAATAATTCAAATATTAATTCCCTTTATGTAGCTTTCATGTCTGTATTTTTAGCTCATCCTGCAGTGGAAGTGCCTGTGGTGATTCCTCCGGCCTGCCAGTGGGACGCCTGTTAGCATATCAGTACATTACATGCTGACGCAGAGGCTACATGCTAATGCTAATGAAGAACTCGAGAGGAGAGGAGAGGAGAAGAGAGGAGAGGAGAGGGATCATTGTTTGTTTCCCCAAGTTAATAACATCCACCCATTTCTTCTGCTGGAGAGTCTCTCTCTTCTGCCCTCTCTACGTCTTTCCCTCCTCGTCTTTTCTGCCCTCTTCCTTGTTAATTTGCTTTCATGTTGAACGCTCTTGTCTCTGAGCTCTTTAGACACTCATTAAGAGTAAGGTCCTCGCTGAGATACACAAGGCCGTCCTTGTAAACATGAGAGCTATCCACTTTGCTGCCTGTGATCATTTTCTTGTGTGGCTGTCAGTACGATTAATAACTGTGGTTGAAGTTTGAACAACACAAGGCGCAAGATGGCAGTGAGGAAATATATTAAGCAGGCAAATCCTTTAAGAGTCTCGATGGATATGTTTACATGCTCACATGCGTACATGCTCTTCAATTGCTGGAAGAAATCAGTTTAAGGTTACATTTCAATTGCAGCATTTTCATTTGTTGTATAGATGAAAGCCAATCATGATTAAGAATGATGCAGAGCCCCCCTTAAATCTAACTTGCCTTAAGCTGCAGAATCCCAGTGTTTGCATCAGCTGGACTGAAGTGAAAAAATCTGAAACTTGAAACAAACAAACAAACAAACAAAAAAGATACCAGAGACAGTCTTTCAATAACTGATCAGTATTGGGTAAGTCGTTCTCTGATGTCAGTTAATGTTGGTCATATTTCATGGCGTCTGAAAACCAAAACAAAGAATGGTAATTGTGATATTCTAATTGTCCCTACAACCACTATGGAGACTTAAAGATGCTGTAAACAACATGTAGAACCCACTATGGACCCACTGTGAGCCTTAGAGTCTCCAGCAGAGTGACAGCATGTATGACATTCGTGCAGTTGACAGATACTTTACAGTCAGTCTTCCAGAACATCCAAAAACCACTTTGAATTGCTGCATTGCAGCGTCATAAGATTAAAGCAAGCCTACCATCATTATCTATTCAACAAATCCAGCGTCAGTCATTCTTCATGTTCTTTGTCGACAAAAACCTTCTCAGCCTCAAGCAAATGTAAAAATATTTTTGCATTAATGATGAAACTGTACGGTTATTTGCCAATTCCGAACATTGTTTTTTAACTGGGTCCATCATGACTTTTGTACAAAAGCGGTGTGGGTGGAACCCCAGCTGCTGAGCTCCAGATTTGAAGTGTTGAGGCTATGAGACTCCTGTTGGCCTGCTGCTGGTTATGTGCAGCTACAATGTAGCAGGGATGGGGAGACGTGGGGGAGGAGGCTGGAATGTCGGTGGGCTGCTACTGCTGATCGTACCACCTGGTCAGACCACTCACTACACCCACATGCACATGCACATGCACATGCACACGCGCACACACACACACACACACACACACAGGGACACATACACTGTGCGTGGACAAGAGAGAGAGTCAGAGGAGAGAGATGGGGCTAATACATACATGGGTGCACGCGCGCGCACACACACACACACACACACACACATGCACACACACTCAAACCCATGGCCATGCTTACACAAGCTTGCCCAGCTGTTGATTATGTCAGGATGGGTACAAGTAATGCTGGTCTTGGCACTGACCCGACCTTGAAATATTTAAAGCAGCTTTTTTTCCCCCCCAGAATAAAATGTTCAATTTCACACCATAGTACATTGTGATCGCTCCTCACATTCTTCTCGGTGAAGCAACAGACCTTGGTTTAAACACAGAGCTCCAATCTGCGGTGCCACATCTGCCCTGTGTATGTGTGTGTGGATGTGGGTTTTTGAGAGTGTGTTTGTGTGTGTGTAAGTTGTTTGCCATCCTCTGGTGAACTTCCTGTCCAGACAGGAAATGCATTCCTCAGTGTGTGTGTGTGTGTGTGTGTGTGTGTGTGTGTGTGTGTGTGGAGACAGACAGGCAACAGACATGTCATGGTATCTTACAATAACTGTCTGTGGAATGCAACTCACTCCCGGCTCTCAGCTCCCATCAGGCCCATACTGTACCTTGCAGAAAGAAACCTTGTAAGAAATCAGTGAGAGAAATTGAGTACTTCTTTTACTAATAAAAACCCTATTTCTTCGGGTTAGTATTATTGAAGATGCTGCTCTGAAAGTGAAAAGCTATCAGCTGTTGTAACTTTGTTTGTTCATGTAACTCACTTGGACCAGTCTACACCAATATTAGGGCGGTAAAGCATTACAGTGATATTATTACTTCTTCCAGTAAGGGTAATTTAGCAAATTTCAGTAATAAAATCCCAGCAGGGAAATTAGCAACAAAAAGTGGACTTCCATCAACCCATCTGCAGTGGAAAACTCTATTTAAGCCTCGTCAGCCTGTTTGTTTTGCTCATAATTAGTTGTTCTCCTTTCACAGTTTCGATGGTTTTATATTAGAAAAGTTGACTTTCTGTGGGTGGAAGTATTCCCACTGCTTTGATTTTGTCCAGTACAAGGATGACAGGCATGTTGGAGAACATTGTTTACATTGTGCTAAACATTGTTAAACACTGTTTGGTTTCCTGATCATTCACAGGAGCGGAAACTAATTGATCAAGATGTTATTTTAAGGGAACAGGGTTCAACAGCCAATTTTAAGGGTGTGACAGAAAAGCCATCCATTGTGGAGTTTTAACTAAAATAATTACTTTATAATGGAATAACAAATAGTGGGTAATGTATTACTTCATTTGGTGTGAATTTAAGATTGATATCCACACCCTGCTTTACTTGCTTGCTTAGTCAAATAACTTAATGCAAATTAGGATAGAATAGAATAGAAAACTGTATATTCCAAATAGTTTTTGAGAACTGACTTGAGCTTATCCTGAATAAGAGCCAATATTTGCCAATAGAACTTAGCAATTTATTACTTACAGATACCAATATTTACATTACACAATCTCTCCCCGAAGGCAAAATAGCAAAAGGTAGCATTTATGCAACAATTTAGTGGGATTCAGCCAGTACACAACAACTTAGCATGACAAAACTGTACATAGAATAGAATTCACAGTCACTGACAGACACTTACTGTACAAAACAAAATGTGGAGATCCTTAAAATCGAGCTCTTGAAACAGAACCACATGGGTCCCACATTTACATAAAAAGAAAAAGGCTTCCTGTTCCTACTTTACACAGCTAGTAGTCTGTTTCTATCGCTCATTCGACCACTCGGATCGAAGTCCATGCCTGAGTTCATCTCCATGCAGAGTGGTGTGGACAGTGCAGCAGTCATAGTCTCAGCTACAATATGCATATGGCTCCATTGCCTTTACAGTGCTGGGGTTGCAGCTGTAGACTCTTAAAGCCACGTGGGTTCTTTTTGCTGGGAATTGCATTGCAGGCAGGAGCAATCAGCAACCGCAGCAACTCTTGACTCAATCTGTCCGTTAGAACCAAACTGACGCCTTTGCTTTGTCTTGGTCCAGAGCTGCAGAGAATGACAGAAGAAAGTTATTAGAAAACAAGAGGAGTCAAGCAATAATTGTTCTGTGCTTGCATTGCATTGTCTTGCGATTGAGCTGTTGTGGTTTACATCTATGCATTTTGGTATATACCTGAGTCGTAGACCTCCAGGGGTGCATGGAGTGCTGAGGGGGTCCAGGCGGTGGAGGGAGTCGTGATGGGGCTGTTGTTGCTGGGGTCCATCTCCGTCTTTACCCCCTCGCTATGGGTGGAGCTGTGACTGGCTGGGCTAGGGGCCAACTGGCTCTGGTTCCGAACTCCAGGCAGTAGCAGAGGACTGAACCTGGGATCCAGTGCGGGGCTGTGCGCCGGGTAGGAATGGAGCACAGGGTGCGGGTGCCGGGAGTGGACGTGGGCGTGAGGGTGAGGGTGGTAGACATCATGGACGTGGGGGTAGCCTCCTGTGCTCTGCGGGTTCAGGCTGTAGGGCCAGGCATCGGGGAGGGCGGCTGGAGGTGGGAGGCTGGCTTGGGAGAGAGCGTGGCCGGCCCACAGGGTGCCGTCGGGAGGATGGAAAGAAACGGGACTGGGGGAGAAATCTGGATGGACGGATACAGAGACGGAGGGGAGGCAGGGACTGGCCTGGGATGGATAAGCACTGTTCCACACAGAGCTGCTCTGGCCCTCTGATAAAGACACACCATCTGAAAAAAACCAAAAACAGCACACTTTTAACCATCATTTTTTCATTCTGATACACTTTACTCATTCCCCAAAGGTGGAATTCTCTTTTAACCCTGTAGTTGGAGTCCTGTGTTGGGTGAGGAACAGGTAGGGCTTGAGAAAACATCATCCTGCTGCCTCAGTGTTTATACCTATAATGTGAACATTGTTTTTCTCAGATTCATGGCCACTCCCACCTTTCCATAAGCTGGCAGTGGTTGAGGCAGACGGCTGGCTGACTCGGATCGGCTTGGTCTCGCCACTGAAGGTGCCGGGCTGGCTGAGAGCGCGGGAGAAATGCTCGTCCACCACATCACCGATGTCACCTTGGAAGTAGGTGAACAGCACGCAGCGGGAACTCAGGTACTCGGCCTCTGCCGGCTGGCTGCCGTCCTTAGGGGTCGAGTCAGGTGTGGATCCACTGGCAGGCCCAGATCCCGGTGCTGCTGGATCCCGCCGGAGACCCTGATGTCTGGGCAGCATCCCTCCTCCTCCTGCTCCTCCTCGCTGCTGCTGCTGCTCCATCACACACTCCTGCATCTTACTGTACACACTCAGCTTCCTCTGGAAGGAGAAACACAGAGAGACAGAGAGAAATTAACTCATGTAACCATACTAGTAGTTTGGTTTTAAATTAAATAGAATAGAGTAGATGGCTCACTACATTGAGTGTCTAAATATTTTATTTCTAATAGAATAGAGTCATCAAAGAGCCATCCTTTTCCATGTTGTTAGACATACAGCCTATTAGAATAGAGACAACACTAGACTATTACGGAATTAAGCAATAATTTATTATCCATTTATTTATGGGATGCTTGAGAGATGCGTGAGGATGACTTCCTTTATTTTTCCAAACTACATTCCAACTATTTGTACTGCTCAGTGTGCCTCATCCACATTCCTGAATGACTGACTATAGCTGTCATTACATCACCATTTGACCGCAGGATTAATAGGTCGGTGTCATTACGCCTGACCTGACCTGAATACCAAGCCTCAGACAGGAATTTAATCATTCAAAATGATTTTAGAATAAAAAGACTCGCAAGCAAGAAGCTGAAGTCAAGAGCTCAGTGTGGCGCAAAGAAAGTTTTACAAACACTGAGCTGAACTGAAGTCAGCGGTCCCACACAAGAAATACTTATATAAGAAAAATCTCTATAATACTCAAGGATTAATTGTCTGTAGTACTGAATTGTGAATTTATACTGACCGTATCGTGCCTTATAGTGTCATAGATGTTGCGATAGTATTTCTACAACAGCCCCAATTTATCATTGCAATATTCCTATAACATTCCCATGGGATCTTACAGTTTTAACTGGATAGTAGAATTCTAAACTGTATCATAGGATTACCAGATTTACCATATGAATCTTCACATTCATTATAAGATAATTGCTCACCTGTTGTTGCTGGTGATGGTAGTAAGCCGCCTTGTACGCCGCGGCAGGGAGGTAGTGCGCTCCATAACTTTGGTGATACATCACATCCAGGCAACTCATATCGACGGATCGGGGCTGCTGAGAAGTGAGAGTCCGGAGAGAGAAACGCACCACACCACAGCCGACAGCGACTCTCCTTGAGATTTCAGACGGGCTGGATCCCCTGCGCCACTGGTGCCCCCATATATGCCGGAGCGCATACAATAGCCATGTCGTTCAGTTTGCATAGAGACAATGCGGCTCCCGCTGTGCGCTCCGCCACCTGGGGTCCCAGAACGGATCAAAACGGTAAGAGACGCACACTGTATCCGAGGGGGAAAAAAACTCCCTTCTCTGACAAGTTTTCGGAGCACGTCTGATTGGGCGAGCATTTCTTTTCCTCCCTCTTTTCTTTTTCTTTTTCCTTTTTTTGTGTGGAGGGGAGTATTTTGAGAGGGCTGGGGCCATTTACGCACGCCCACTGAAGGGCCCGTGGCATAGTTAAGCAAGGCACTAACGCTGCCAGGGTTAAGGGTTCTGTTTCCTCTGGGTGACCCATACAAAACAGTTTTATGCAATGCCTCACATATAGGTTACAGTGCCCCATGACTCACCTGTTTGATGAGTCTGTTGTACTGTTCTACACTATACAGTATTCTCTATAGGCTATTTACTAAATTGTCATGTGGTCATCAGGACATTTTATTCCAGACCTTGCAGCATACTGGAAATGAGACAAATGGAAATGAGGTCTTCATGACCAAAATGTCCTGCATTATTCTGACAGAAATCCATTACTGTGGTTTGTATTATGGACCTCCAGTGACACTGTGAAGCAATTACATTTTGGGTCATCTCTGAAGACCATTTCGGATAAGTGTATTTGTAGATACCAGGAATTAGTCTAGAGTATATCATGGAAGGAAAAACTGAGCAGACATTGTTCTGATAGAAGGCACACAGCCTGGATTATACCACAAGGGGCCCCAGGCCAATTATATTCTATAACAAACTTCTCCTGTGTATCTGCCCTATCAACTATCCAGTCAAGAGCTCATCCTATAGCAAAGGCAAAAAATGCTCACAATTATAGATAGCCAAGATAATTTGTAGTAAAAATTTGTATGAGTGGGTTGATTTAAGTCATGCCTAAATGAACAAAGCATGACCCTGGGCATTCTGGAGCCTCAGGTCATGTAAGTGACCCAGGGAACAACATGTGTACACTGGCATGCACTGACCAGCTGGTTGAATACTGTCATCTCCTGCATGACTGTGCAGCCACCTGTTTCTTCCACTTGAAACTCTGAGTTGAGCCATTTGCTGCCACCTGTTGGCAAAGCCCATGACATGACAAATAATGGTTGTCAGTTTGCTCCTAATGGAGACTTAGACTTACAGTAAAGCACACAAGATAACTTGCTATTCAAATTAGTAGCTCAAAATATACATGAATAGCTGATGTTTTTTCTTCAGTAAACTAAATTTTAATGAAACAATGCGCACATGGGAACTCAAAGTGCTTAACTTTGCTCAACTTTAACCTTTATGTTAAGTCTAGAATGCTCATGACCATCAGAAAAGGTAGAGGTCATTGAAAAAGCATATTTTATATTTGGGAATTCACCCAAATATAAACACTTCACAAACTTGAATCAGTGCAAGTCCTCATCATAGCACAACAAAACAAATTACCCAGGTAGGACTTTGTATGGAGAGTCTCATTAAATTCAGAATAAAGCACTATCATAGATCTCTCTTTAAGGTAGTGCCAGTACCACCAAAGTCCTAATTCGCTGTTTTACCGGTCGGGGTAGTCTAGCTTCACATGTACAGACATCCAAAATAAACTGGAAAAATACAGCCAGCTGGCAAATTAAAGGAAAAACCAACATAAAAGGTCTAGCCACCAGAATAGCTTCAGTGCACCTTGACATAGATTCTCTGAGTCTCTGGAACTCTGCTGGAGGAATGGAAAGCAATCTTCCCATCAACATCATGCGCTCTATGCATCATCTCGTAGCACTACCTTATAGCACTGCCTCACTGCAGCCACTTAGCTGAGCTTAGCTTTGTAGCACTTACTCTTGTTGTGGTCTCCAACTAGTACCTTGCTTGTGTTGTTTGAAATCTCATGTGTACGTCGCTTTGGATAAAAGCGTCTGCTAAATGTGAACTGCAACTGTAATCTACCTACTGCTAAACGGTACCTGTAAGAACCCTGTGCCCATCATCCACATTATGACACTGCTAGAACTAAATGACAAACACATAATATTTATTACAAAATAGTTTTCAGTGGTGTTAAAAATTATACAAATGATGAAACTTAAGTGCATTCTTAGATGTGTCTTTTGATGTTGCTCTACTTGTCTGTTGCCCTGCTGTTCCTTGAAAGAAGGCGGGCTTGAGTGTTTGGTAGAGTGCTGCTGTCCGAGATGTTGACGCCTGCCAGCAGGTGGTTAGGCTCCTCTTCTTTGGCTGCTCCATCATCTGACATCTTGGTGTTTTTGTGAAGGTTGGCCTGGTTGTTTGGAAATACACCGCCTTCTGACATGTTGACCCTTGCCAGCAGTTTTTTAAGCTCCTCATCACTCTTTACCGCCAACAGAAGGTGCTGAGATGATATCATCTGCCTCTTTTGGGCCTGGCTAACATTTCCAGCCACATCCAGGATTTCAGCACAGAGGTACTCCAGGATGGATGCCAGGTAAATGGCAGCGCTGGTGTCAACTTGCTTGGCGTAGTTGCCCTTCCTCAACAGTTTGAGCGTGTAGCCAATAGAGAATGTGAGACCCTCTCCAGAAGACCGAATCACTGCAGGTCGTGACTTTGACACAGCTTTCTTTCCACAGCCAGACATCTTCAGTCTGAAGGAGAGAGTCGAAATGCTTTTTGCAGAACTGTCACATTTGTTTAACAGCTGTGGTCTTCAACCATGTGCCACAGAGACCCAGGAGCATCAAGATTTTCATCCCAAAAGACTTCAGCAGCTGATATTACTAGTACACCTTCAAACATCAAGTGAGGAACTAATCAGTGACATCAGTTGTTGTGGTGTTTGCAATAACAACCTGCAGATGTTTGGACCATGATGGCACATGACAAAGACCAGGGTTTTATAGCAAAGACAGACTGAAAATTATAATTAGAATCTATATTTTAGAATCTTAGAATTTCTTAGAATAATGCTCCATCAAGCAGCAAGATTTAACAAGTCTCCCGATAAAATTAAGTTTTAGTTCCACAACAAATCACACAAGAACTCACCAGTTTTTTATTTTTTTTTGCAAGAACAGAGAGCAAGAGAAAAAAGCACAGATGAGCTTTTGGCTTCTCACATGTTGCTGTTTTTATGAGCAGTAGATAGTAATTTCTTGATTGATAACACCTGACCTCAGCTGCCTAATTAGCTCAATGTCTGGCGCCTCTGTTTCATGAGATTGTTTTTGTGTCATGTAATTTGAACAGTTCAAGTAAAAGGCTTTGCTCTGCTGTCAGGCTAATCTTTCAAGTCTGATGGGCAATGGTACCCAGCATGAACACAGAGCTTTTGGCCTCATGAAGACTGGATTGTGATTACTAGACAATAAACGCTCATCTGTGTTTCTTGCCCTGGAAGTTGGCCTGTAAGGCAGCTTCGTGACCCTCACCATAATCATAACCGTTAACCTGGGAGGCGGTGCTGCCTTACGGTTGACAGTGTGGTTAAAAAGACACAAAGCGACAATGAACAAGCTGTGACAAGTTTCAGCTCTTACAATCACCACCCTCAAGATTCTAGATTTGTGACAATAGAACATGCTGAATCCAACTTGTGTATTATGGACACAGACTAGAGCATGGGTTTTTAATATTCATGAGCAGTTAAGGGCCAAGAGCATAAAGTTTTGTAATTAAGCGAGTTCCAGTGCTTTCGTCTTTCCCGCTTAAGGTGTTGTGTGACCCACCTGGTGTATCTTAAGAGATGGAAACCTGTACAGTCCCCCATGGCGCGCACACACACACACATACCTGAATATCCAGCCTGGAGGCATATGGTAATGAGATCAAATGTAAAGGTTGATTTGATTTTAGTAATGCCTCCTACTGAGACACTTTGTGGCACAAACTGAAGGTTTAAAGATTGTTGTTCATAAACCCTGAGTTGTCATCGGTCAAGAGGCTATAAAAAAAAAAAAGGCTCACCTACTAAAAAGTTAAATTTTATTTCAGTCATTAAAAATGATAATAGATACAATTTAAAACTCTTGAGATTGGATGTCTTTGGCAGTGCTGTCATCCCTTGGCATCTTGGTCCTTTTGGGAAGAAGGCTGGCCTGGATGTTAGGCAGGACGCCGCCCTCTGAAATCGTGACCCCTGCCAGCAGTTTGTTAAGTTCCTCGTCATTTCTGACTGCCAACAGGATGTGGCGAGGAGCGATGCGCTGCTTTTTGTTGTCACGGCTTGCGTTTCCAGCCAGCTCCAGGATTTCAGCACACAGGTACTCCAGGATGGCCGAGAGGTAGACTGCAGCCCCGCTGCCAATCCGCTCAGCATAGTTTCCCTTCCTCAGGAGTCTGTGGATGCGGCCCACTGGGAAAGTGATTCCTGCTCTAGAAGACTTGGACATTGCAGATTTTGCTTTTGGCGCAGCTTTCTTCCCACGGCCAGACATCTTCAGTCTGATGAGATATTAAAAAAGCACTTTACAAAAATCACCATGAAATCTTTCACAGTACTGGTCTCTCAGCATGTGCCATAATCACTCAAGCATGTATGCATGTTTTCCCATTACAACTTTAACCCAGCACATGGCTGGTTTAAAGACCAGTGTTTTATAGCAAAGAAAATTTGAGGCATTGAATTATGGACAGTCAACATAGATAAACGTTAGAGCCAACACCATCTAAAACAATCTCACAACATAAGCCTTTCAGGTAGCTCCAGCCCTTAAACAACTAAAATAAGAAAATGCTGCTTCCACTCACCAATAGTTTCTAGTTCTTTGTAAAAAGTTTTAAAAGAGAGATGACAGATGAACTGACTGCCTTTCACAGGCTGCTGCTTTTATATGAGGCAGGTTGTAATTTCTTGATTGATAACACCTGACCTCAGGTGCCTAATCGCTCAGTGTCTGGCCCCTCTGCTGCATCAACAGGATTTAACATGTCAGAGGTCTGTAGTGACCCACCTCCTCTCCCACAAGGAGGAAGTAGCTCAGTGCAGCTTTAAAGTTCACCACCTTTTTTGTTGGCGAAACTGACCAACATAATTTAAGCTAGTGTAAGGTATCAAACCCAATAATATCATTTAGAAATTTCCAGTTCCCAACGCGGCAGCTTTTTCACATAGCATATTTCATACAGCCTTACACTCAACTGTAGGCGCACAGACACTTTGTCAGCTCTGCTTTCTTTGTTTAAAAAGTAAGTATAAAAGCAGCTCAGCCAACCAAGCTGATATGGTAATCAGAGTAATATTTATATATAGTCTGAGACAATCATCCATTAATGCATCACACCTAGAATTTCCTGCAAAATGTAGCATCATATAACATTCTTGTTATAAAATCTCCATGCTTCACAATTCCTGTTTACCTAAAACTACTATTAAAAAAAAACCCTGAAGTCAGGTAAAACTTCTTACTTTATACTACTTTTACGAGCATTTTTTCTGCGGGGATCAATAAAGTTTTCTGAATCTGATTTTCTGAATCTGAATTTATTACTGGTGCAGCAGCACCTGCCATACTGAATCATATGCTTTGGTGCACACAGGACAAATGGTGATAAACTGCACCATTTGTTAAAATTTTAATGCTTCATAGCATAATGCTGCCCCCTGTTGAAACACAGTGACCCTGTAATAAGATTTTCAGTTTGACCATGTGGCTGTTGGACATGAACTTTCATGGAATTTGAAGTGGTAAACTCTATCGATCTTTTCTTCTGTCTCCGATTGCTTTCATCTTTCCCTGCCTAGTGTTTTCCCTGCATCAGTGTGCATTTGCCAGACTGTCTGATCCACTAAGAGGTAAATGTTTAGGAAAGAAAACGGCAGGTTGTATTATTAATTTCCTGGGCCAGCCCAGCTGTCTGCTGTTGCCAGGTTTGACGCCCAGGTTGCCAGATCTGATGAGACCTCGGGGACTCTGGCAAATGGGAAACGGGCTCGTCATTTTCACTCATGTTTCATTCACTTTGATAACACAGGGGGAGTGTGAATTATTCAGTCGCAACCTGATGATGCCGCCATGCAATCGTGGAAGTGGGGCAGCACTTTGAGAGACAATAAACAGGCGAGACAGTTTACAGGAATGATAAACCTTGAGGACATTTGTGGTTAGGCTTTTATTTCAGAGCTGCACAACTGTGCCTGTCAGAGTCCAGGATAACACACATTTTGTCAATGAATATTTAGAATTACTGTCTATTCTCATTAGGATTTGACTGATATGGGATTTTGAATACCAATACCAACAGTTTTGAATTGAATCTGCAAAGAGGCTTATTTCTGTTGATTGTCCAGACCTCCCAAAAATAAATAGATAAATAAATAAACACACTATTGTTATTATTATTATTATTATTATTATTATTATTATTATTATTATTGTTGTTGTCGTTGTTAATAACAACAACAACAACAACAATAATAATAATAATAATAATAATAATAATAATAATAATAATATGGTGATGGGATTTCCATAGACTTTTGTAGTACTGATAAATTTCATGGTAAATATGCATTCACACTGCATCATAGGCGGATGACTTGGGACCAGATCTGATTTTTAATAAGAGCTCAGTATCAGTCCAACCATAATCCCCATTAACATGTATTGCCCTGACAACTGTCTTGATAGATAACCCTCATCCTTCAGTGGGAGAATACCAGTAGACAAAGAGACACTTTTTATAACATTGTGGAGACACAGAAGACTCAGTTTGCATCACCATCTAGCGTCCTCAAGTCAGAAATCTTGTCCCACGCTGTCTTGGGTTGTTTTCAAAATGGGGCAGTGGAGCAGTCAGAAGTTACGCCTTAAGACAGTGCAGGAAATATAGAGCATGCACAGAGCTACAGCAGTGTCTCGCTCACACAGGAACATACACACGTGATACATACAACAGACATATTCTGACATACACACAGACACTGGACCTCAGGGGTTTTCAACCAAACATCTGGAGCAGCCCCATCGTCTGCTCCTCTGCGCCTTAATGAGGTACTGAGATGATTATTAGGGGATGTTTTAAAGGGAAAAAGGGAGGGAGGGAGAAGGGAAGGGACAGAAATTAAAGTGGAGTTGGAGGAGTGTTTGCTTTTCCGGCTGTTTTATCTTCAAAAAAAAAAAAAAAAAAACGCACACTTGCAGAGCTTTAGATCTTAAACACTTGTCAGAGGAATATTCCTCTCTGGGAGGGATGCTCTTTTGAGGATCCATCCCATGAAAAAACAGGTCACAGGCTCTGTGCCCCAGATCTCAGTCCCACAGGTTTTACAGGTAAAAAAAAATCTTCAACTTTGTAGATTATGAATATTTCACCTGTGTTAAAATGTGTTAGTCGTAGTAATTTTCAAGAAAAATGCTGTGTCTTGCCAAATGTGATTTTTCTAATTAAAGCTATCTATTTTAGCCTTACACTGCACTCCTGATGAGGCAGGTGTGTCAGATAACACTGAGCGCTGTTGATGATGATATCTCACATTAGGCAGAGTGCAGCATCATGAGTTTCTTAGTGTGGCTGCTGTACCGGTCTTCACCCTGGAGAGAGTCCACAGAAACACACACCTGCCTGGGCTGGACTCTAGAGGACCTGATGGTGATGATGATGATTATGATGATGATGATGATTACAAACGCATTATTAACACCTATACACCTGCAAGTAGACAAATGCATTCAGTGTACACACACTGGATGCATTTCTCTGTAACGTAGAATTCAACTGATGTAGATTTCAAAAAATGCAGTATCAATATGGATATTTTTGGATTGAAGGTGATATTTTGTACCAATATCAAATTTCTATAAATTTGACCATTGTCATGCATTAGTCCAAAACAACAGCTATTCAGTGTTTCTCTCAGAAATTTTCTCGTAGCTTTTGCAGAGTGCAAAAGCCTTTGAAACACTTTAGATAATAGTACAGTGGCTTTAATTCCTATTTTAGGAAGAACATTTTCAATTCTTAGTGCGCCTTTTCTATTTCTGTTGAGGTGTAGAAACAATCATAAGTATATTTTCTCCAGTGGAGACATTTAACTACCACCACTCACTTCCATTCATCTTAAATAAAGGTGATAATGTGATATTAAAGGTCAAATGTGATATTTGACACAAAGTCAAGGGAAAATATCGTTAATTCCAGGCAAGTTTTGGCCCAATCAGCAAACCTACTCTGATTCATAATCATCTGCTGACACACTGATGGTGGATAATGTCATGCCACTGCTGCAACAGTTTTGCTGTACCAGTTGCCTCTGAGACAAGCCCTGTTGACAATATTTGTGTCTTGGTGAGCAATGTCAGAGCTGGGAGAGGGAGAGCAGACATTAAACTCTAATTAAAGGGCCATTAGTACACCCTCAGTCATCACAGCCTCGCTTCAACTGGACTGGTGCAATATGAGTAGATTTTGAATCACCGACACATTAAATTCAGTGGCCAGCAACAGACTTTGGGTCAGAAAATTGTAAAGGTGCATTATGAAAAAAATGAGGGTTGATTGAAATACAGACCATTTGCACTCAGCTGACAAAAACATGGAATAAACACAGAATTTATCAGTGAGACAAGAGTGTGTGTCTTTGAGTGCAGTTAGTGCAGTTAAGTTTAAGAAAGACAACATGTTAGGGTCATTTGCACTGCAGCAGCACTCTAATGAGCCAAAGGCAGTCATTTGTAAGTTAATGGAAATGAAATTTCTGCACTAAGCCACAGAAAGCTGTTACAAGTGCTTTTCTTGTCAAACAAAAGCACCATCCTTTGTTCTGTTCATTATCTTGGTAATCTCACATAGTCACAGTTTTAATTGTTTTGCACATTTTATACATGGAAATGAGAATTTTAATTGCATAGATTGACAAAGAGCGGTGTGTGTGTGTGTGTGTGTGTGTGTTTGTATGTGTGTGTGTGCCCGCAGTCTGGTAACAAAGTGACCGATTGAGTGAAGTGAAGGTTTCTCAGTGTGCATGCATGACCTTTCTTGAATAGGAGATAATTAGCAGCATTCTGCACGTGTAAAGATAATGGAAACGGGGCAGTTTGGCCAGTGGAAGTTAATGAGAGGATGGAGACTCAAAGACAGGGTCATTTTTATGGAGGGAATCCCACTTCACACAAGTGGCTCTTTCCCTAGGAGGGTCAAATGAGGGGAATTGTCCTTTAGAACAAAAGCTAGCCATGGTTTATGAGGTTAAATTAATACCTGAAATTAACACTTGAATATGAAAATCGAGAGCAAATCCAGTCCTGCTCATGCATTCACTTGTGTTTTTGGACTGTATAAGTGTGAAATTACTTTTGGATTCAGGTTCCTCTCCATGTTGTTCTGCTCTATCTATTGCTATTCAGAGCTGGACTTTGATGTCTGAGTCAGACAATAGCCTGGAAAATAATGTAGATTAGATTTGTATTACCTGTGACTGTAACTAAATGCTTCTTAGCAGAGTTTGGACACAGAATGAGAGAAAAAGACAAAAGAATGAATGGAGACATGGGAGGCTTCTTCTGCTGTGCCAGCAACTTGAGTGACAACAAGAAATCTTAGGGGTTCTTGATGGAGTCCCATAGGTCCTTGAAGAAGTGCCAGGGGTCCTTGAGGGAGTTTCAGGGCAACAGAGAATACAGAGAGTTGAGGATTTCACTTTCACTCAGTTAATGCTAAATGATTGCAGTTAGAGAATGTATAAGGCATGAACGCAGTGCTAGATGAATTTAGCCATAGTGTTTCTCTGGTTGGGGTAATAATGGTGCTTTGGAGAGCAATTTTCAGTGGTCTAAAACTGTGGTGGTTCTTTGCACCTATACTTCAATTTATCCCTTTTACCTCTCTGCTTTTGCTAACAGCGTGATTTTCAGCATTTTCCATTTGTCCATAGAAACAACACATCTATTTAGCAACATAGCAAAAGCTAAAGCTAATGCTAGCTTGTTATTCAAATGAACTGAATAAATGCCCATAAAAAGTGTAGAGAAGTATCAATCAACAGTCTAGAAAACTATAACAAATATTACTAGCGATGCTTGCATGATTCCATGCTTGTCCAACTCTTTAATATTGATGACAGCAAAGTGCCGAATTTCCAAGTAGTAAGTTCAACTAGGGAGAAGAACATTTATTCCAAGCAGGAAGCTCAAATTTATGGTAATAATGATATGGCGTGAATGCAGTATAAGTCTTCTGGCATCTGGGACCTGAGGATATTAGAGAACACCTGGTTTAAATGGATGTGTCTCGGTAAGAAGATGCGCACATGCATGAATATATCCATGCGCACAACACACAGTTATGAACATTTGTGCGTACATCACGTGTGTTTGCATATGTATGTGACCTGTCTGTGTGTGTTTCTCATCATAGCTTGTTTCCACAGCCCCCACCACCCCCCCTTCACCGTTGCAGAGCGAAGGACTCGTCCTCCGTTGCCCTTCCACTTGTAATGACTCTAATTCTCCCATGCTAATGGTGTGTCTGAGCCTTGGCCCCTGCTGGGACAAGCAGCCTACTTCTTGCGGTCACAGCCCGGCCCCAGGGCGAGGAGGACTGAGCACCGGAGAGACGGAGGGGGAGAGGAGGGTTCCTGCTTGATGCATGGAGGATCTACCCTCAGACAGATTGGCCTCCTCAGGCTAAACGGACCTGTGGATGAGAGAGCGTGTCATTGAACCATGCCTGTGTGTGTGTGTCTGAGAGAGTGTGAAATCTGCAATTGGCGCCAGGAGGGGATTTAAACAATAAAATGGCGCAGTTTGACCGTATTCGCATAACCATCAGCATGCATGCATGATTGTGTGCCTGTGCGTGTAGGTGTGTATTCATAGGCATAATCCCATTACCGGAGTATATAATATATATATGATGCATGACTTCATACCTGCCTGTACAGTACATACTGAAAACATGTGTGTGTGTGTGTGTGTGTGTGTGTGTTCCCGGTCTGCTTGGGGGGAGGTTGTGGGGTGTGATGATGAGCGAACACGACGGGGGACAATAATCTCTCATTACCCACAATTCCCTGATGCTCTACTGGCCCGCATAGATTCTCCCCACTGGCAGAAAGAGTGGAGTCACTCAGTCGATTTATTAGACCATCCCAAACTCCCTGCCCTCCACCTCCCCTGCTGCTATACTGCTATGTTTCCCCTGCTTCCTCCCACCCCTCCGTCTCTTCCCACTCTCTCTGCCGCCTGCTGTCTTCCATATGTCCTGTGCCCCCTCCACTTTCTTTCCTACAGGGTGCCCGCAAAGTCTGGCATCACAGGGATGACCAACATTGCATGGTTTTGTCTTGTTGCGCTTGTTTGCCACGGTCACACCAGTCGTCAGGATTGCACTTTGATGGATACCAATTAGGTTGAAGCTGCTGATTTAAAGAAATACTCCAGTCTTTTGGGCAATAACCTCTTTTGCTGACTTACCCAGACTGAGACACGATGTTTGATGCCATTTTCACCTCTGTACATCGACTGCTTTGGTTCCTGTGGGTAGCATTTCATGTAACCTTAGCATAGAGACTTGAAGTCTACAGGAGTCATTAGCTCTGTCAAAGAAAAATAAACCTTTACACAATGTATCATGTTTGAATTGTATTTGTATGGTTTTTTATGGGAGTCACTTTAAGAGAAGAGAGATGGTAGGAACTATACACAACTGCTGCACACGGTTATTTTTCCTACCACCTAACTTCTCCTAAAACAACTCTCATTTTGAAAAACAAATATCCAAGACGTGTATTTCAAATACACGTGATACATTGTGTAAATAAGACAGCTTCAGAGTTGCTTGAAGATTATTTTTTTCACTTCGACAGAGCTAGGATAATGACTTCTGTAGACTTTAAGTCTTTATGCTAAGCTAGCACAAAATGCTACCCATAGGAACTGAACTAGTGGACATACAGAGGTGAAAATGATATCAAACATCTTGTCTTACTCTGGGTAAGTCGGAAAAAGGGTATGTTGCCCAAAACGTTGGAGTATTCCTTTAAATTTGACAATTCAATGCAAGACTTTAAGTATAAGTAGCCCATTTTAGCCCCAGTCTAATCTAGTCCTAGGCTAGACTGGAGGTGTTGATGTAAATCCCATTTCTGTCAAGCAGTTTTGACAGTTGTTTGAGGCTTGATCTCCTCCCTCTCTCCATCACTCCCTTCCCTCTTCTGTCATTGCTTCATCCCTCTTTTCTTTTCCTGTGATTCTCCCTCTCTCTTCCTCCCTGTCTTCTTTCCCTCCGGTGCACCCCATGTCCCTCCGTTCCTCCATCTATCTCCCTCCATCTGGGCAGCGGTGAAGTATCCATCCATCAGAGAGAAGTGCTGCTGAAATCCCCTGTCGCCCATCACACTCCTGAGCCCCGTGTCTATGTGTGTATGCATACCAACATAACTTAGCCTAGTTACATGTCAGGGGCCCCGTACCCCGCCACATAATACCAGTGATGAACACGGGGATATCTTATTTCTCATTATGTCTCAGGATTTATGCCAGAATAAACAGGGGCTATGGTATGACAGTAAAACAAGGACACCTTTTTGTTTGTAAATTCTATTGCTGTAACTGACAAAACAGACAAATAATGATATCCATGGATCTTATTAGTATGGCGAGACCAACACGTTGGTTTGCTGCTACATGGCAATGATATTGATTGATTGAATAATATCATGCATATAATGTTTGTTTGATTACATATATGTTGTAGAATTGATAAATGCTACACTGGTTGACTATAGGAAGCCCTTCAGCTAAATCGAATCTAATAAGATATTCTGATCAGATTTCATGGGAAACATGAAAATGTATTCTTATTATTCTCCTGGGTTTCAGTGGAGAGTTTTAGTGTCACATGATGGTCTAAATGCAGCTCCAGAGGCTTCTCCACCCTGACAAGAATAAAATTCTTGCAAAAACACTGAATCATTGTAATTTGGAGGATTTTTCCCCCCCACGAAAACAGTCATATTTAGGGTTAAACTGAGTTTGACCCTAAAATATCAGCTCTCGGCATCTTCAGTGAAAAAATACTGGCATCTACTTTGAAAAACCTTCATCAGCCGAACTCAACGCACCAGGTTTCATCTCTTGATATCCACAAATAGTTGATCTGTGAAAGAGAGTGGGGAAAAAAAAAACAGTTATTTTTTTTGGAAATTACTCCACAGTCATGATGCGAAAGGATTCGTGCCTTCATGTTGGATGATACCTTAAAGCTAAGAAGCCTGATGTGCTTTATAGCTGCGACTCCCACTGATTGTGCAGGGATCTCATTTCACACATGAACGTCTCTCTCCTCTGTGTGTGTGTGTGTGTGTGTGTGTCCATATACACTCTTTAGTTAGCTCCTTAACATTAAACGTCTGCTCGCCCGGGGCTACATCACAGAGACACAGAGAGAGGAGGAGGATGGGATAGATAGATAGAAGGGTCGCTGGAGAGAGCGGAGAGAGAGACTGGGAGAAAGTGGCGCAGAGAGAGTGAAATAGGGGAAGGAAGAAGAAAAACAAAAGAGCTTAGAAAAAGACAAAGAGACGAGAAAGAGAAATCACAAATGTTTTAACAGTATTTTAAGGAACTATAGATAAATTACAAGTAGATTTCCCATTCACCTAAATCAGTATGAAATACACAGGGTGTACTTGTAACAGATAAAGTTCTATATAGCTGCTCTGTAGCACTATATAAATGGTTCTTCAGCCATCATAGCAGAACCCTTTTTGGTGGTATAAAGAGCCCTTTTAGAAAATCAGAGTACAAACTTTTGATTTGCCATTTCTTTATTTTAACAAATCAGAGGGTTCTTTGAGTCATTACGGATCCATGTATTACCACTGACCTCCTTTTTTTGTGGGTGTATTTTAATGTGCTTTGTAATCAGGTATGACCAATATAGGTTTCTGAAAGCCAGTACAGACAGCAATTTTTTTGGATATGAGTTACTGATTATTCAACATCAATCTATCTATTCAGTATCTATCTAGCCAGGAAATTACAAGAAATGACAAGAATTCAGTGTCTCCCTCCAAAATTTTCCTCTTGTCTGGGTGGAAAATCATCTGAAAAAGAACAGAATTCAGAGCATCATGGGACACTAAAACTCTAATATCTGGCTTTTAATGAAAGGCCATTATCAGCCCTATATATCTAACGGTCTAACCCCACTTTGCAACAACAAATCCAGACACAGAGATAGATCCAGGCTTGGTATCTGGAGGCCCCTGGGTGCTTGGGGCTAGATTTATCACCACTGGGGCCCTCTGATGATGAAGCCGTTTAGTGGCGGTCCCTGCAGTCCTCCACTGATTAGCCAAACATCTTCCCTAATAACCCTAACAAGAACAACGCCTCGGGACGACATGCCGACACACATGGGCACACACAAACTCACACACACCCGCACATGCACTCACTCATACACACACACACACACACATACGCACACACACATACGCACACACCTCCTCAGAGATAGAAATAAAAGAGCTGAGGGCTACCCATCCTCCTCTATTTCTTCTCAAAGTCACCCGACTCTCCTCTCCTCTCCTCTAGCCAGAACTTGGCATTGCTCTTTAATTCTGGAGTGAACCCCCA
>OMLF01023388.1:6140-24287 GCA_900302615.1 Holocentrus rufus
AAATGTGGGTAGGTGCCAAATGTCAGTCAAGAGGAGGTAGGCAACACCAGAGCAACAAACTTGCCAAAACTATCACAGTATTATTTTTCAGTATATACATACACACACAGACGTATTATTTGATACTCTGTACTCAGAAAAAGGATTCTCTTTATTTTGCCAAAATAATAATAATAATAATAATAATATATTTTTTAAATACCTACAAGATAGCTGTGGAGTCTTGGATTTTTCCATTGCTCGAATTTATCTATTGCTATTTGTCTATTTGAAGGCCAATTTGTTTTCGAAGGGATTAATTATGCCAAGCAACAGCACATCGACACTGGAGATGATTTGAGACACTCTTGTCAACAGAGCCTGTTTGTTTTCGGTGGGCTGAGCAACCAATAAAAAGCCCGACGCTGACAGCTGCCGTCAGTTTGTCACCGAGGAAGAAGTGGACACAGCTCGACTTTTGAAGCAGAATTGAACTTTGCCGTTGTCAGGTTGTGTAATTACCTTGACGTGTTGTGAGTCCACACGGCGGTGAAATATCCTCATTAGGAGCCTCACGCTTCCCTGGGCTGCTAATCCAGAATACTATATTGGCATCTCTCCATTCACTTCCACGGTGCAGCCAAACCAGTCCCAAAATAACACTTTTGGCACATAAACGAACACGTACAAAGCAGATCACGTCAATAAAAAATCCCAGTACCCATTTTTGAGGAAATTAAACAGCTCTTTCCCTGTATTTTATACTGGCATAATCCACTTGTTCGCTTTCATTTATGTGCTAAAAGTGTTATTTTGGGACCTGTTGTGCCGCACTATGTAACTAAATACAGTATTCTGGATTATCAGCCCAGGGGAGCTGCTAATGAGGACATTTTGCCAGCATGTGGACTCATATCATGTCATATCATATCACTATACAACCCAACACTCCACCAAAGTTCAGTTTTGCTTTAAGCAACATTCGTCATGTGGAGGTTTTGCTGACATTGCTATACACCACTGGTCCTACATCTAGCAATCAGCTACCGGATTTGCTTGACAGCTACTTTCTAAACATATTCAAACAACTTTGAACAGTTTGAAGTTTCATTCCACGGTTTTACACTTCCCAAACTACATCCAAAACTCATTGCTATCACTTACAGACTATTAGATCTGATTATTACAGGCTGTATTGCAGGTATATTTGCTATATTTCAGTAATACTGGACTAGGCTTCAAACTGCACAGAGACTGGACACTGTGAGTGATATCTGATACCTAAATGGTGTGAGCTTTAAAAACCTCTGCACAACCCAAGGCTGTTCTGCTGCAGTCTTAAAACAGACGGCATGATGCACACCAAGTTCCATGATGCTGTTGGCCGACGGCGGTGAAGTAGCACTTCTATGTGCGTTCATCTGAGAGAGAGAGAGAGAGCCTGGCTCAATAATTAATAAAGCTTCTAATACAGACAGACAGACCTACAGTGTGCTCTTTAGAGGCTACATGGTTTGAAAAATACAACAGAAAACTGACTTTCTACTTCAGGATGGGGTGCAGGGGAAAGGCTGAACAGTCTTCACTGGACATGGAGAGAGGATTTAAGGTTCACGTGAAGCTTTAAACACTAAGACGGTATCACAAAGGCAACCATACTGTGCAGCACATGGATCAGCTAGTTACTTCCTGCAATCTGACATCATCACTACTGTCTTGCAGCATGGCCAGCAGCCTACCGACAGTTTCTGACCACACCAAAGTTTGAGCTGTATCATTCATCTATAAAATGTCACAGCATTTCTCTTCGCCCCTTTTTCTTAATTTAAGAAGAAACTGATAAGCACTCTGCCCCGAAGCCGCTCAGTTCAAACTTTTAGAAGAGAAGCTTATTCTTAGTCCTATCCATACTACAATCTAAATTAAATACAGGCCTGTCCTGAGCCTGACTACTCCACTAATCACTGGGACAACACAGCAACTAGCCAAACTTGGAAAAATGCTTTTGCACATCTGTAGTATTTGGTCAGAAGAAAACCTCATGGTGGGCCACTAATAAGGCAGAGTGTGTGTGTGCATCCTCACACACTATGCAATACAATCATCCACATATCCAGGCCACAGGACACCACCACTACGAGCAATTACACACCCACCTTTGTATGAAGACCCTGTGCATACTGCAGACCCCTGCTGGTGCATAATTAATCAACGACTGTGCATCTGCTCATTACTCATGTTATATCTAAAAGGTAACCTACTATTTAGACATTTATATTCCATCAAACCAATTAACCTAAATCATACCTTCAGTGGAGGATGTGTTATATTATGCACGTTGGTAAGTCATCAATAAAGATAACACATTGGACTAAAATGTTTCTTTCATTTTCCCTTTTTCCACTTTTGAAATCTGACTTGACATTTTCATTTATGATTTACAACAGCAGAGCCATTTAATAATATGGTTTGTAAACCGCTTATGTTATAATACACCACTAGAACCGACTGAAAAAGTACCTGCTCAGGTTTTAAAAGTAGAGTTTCACATTAGTGTCACTCACTAAAGGGATATCGTTACCCGATGATCACAATATTTAGATTACCCCCGGTGCTGTTAATATGTCTGTGCAGGAGTGATTTCAGCACGAAGCAGCCAACCACCTGCTCAGTCAGCCATACACTGAATGAAACAACCAGCCGTCCGACGAGCCAACCGGTCTAATCTCAGCTCTTTGCCAGCCTCTCCTCGCTGGGCTCCGGTCCAATCCATAGAGACTGACGTAAGTGAGGTGTTAAATAGCGAGAGACCTGTCCCTTGAGATTACTGGGGTGTCTCTCTGCCTCACGCTGCCGAAAACAGAAGCATGTACACTGGGGGGACGAGAATACCGACAAATCTGTGCTGTAACTTCATGTTATGTAACCAATTAGCCAGCTGGTCTGAAATCGAGCCCATAGACACGTGACTGCAAACAAGTGAAATATATACAGTGTGTCGTATGTGTGTGGATGTGCATATACTATATAAACACTATAATGTGTGTGTATTCATTTGGGGGTGCAACAATTTATTCATTGGACCGATGCACTGATTATAAATTCTGCTGAGTCAGCTGAAATGCCCGGCTAAAATAAAAATAGGACGAATCACTGACTTTGTCCTCAATCAATTCTTTAAACAAAAACCCAAACATTGATCTAACAACACTACAAACTGCAACTTTTTCGGTCAATTTTTTTCTTTTTTGAAAAAATAATGTTAAAGCAATTCATGTTTCATAAGAGAGTCTTATATTGCTGCTCGTGTTTAACAATTGATATAAAATTCTGGCTGAAAGAACTTAATCGATTGTTGACTCAAATTGCGGTTTACAAACTCAAATAATTCCAAAAAAGAAAAATTCGTTCTTGAATCAAATCCCCAACTAGCAAATCATGAATTGAATCGATGTTAAACCCGAGATTCACATCCTAGTATTTATGTATGTAAAACACGTGATTCCTCTTTTTATAATGAGCCAAATGTTTTCTCCTGCCATCTTACATTTGTTTTTACCAGCTAGCGTTTCTTTGGCTGACTGGTTTACCATCATTCTCTAGTCATTTCATGCCTGAAGCCTCACCCCGAGCTTAATCAGCGAACGTCTAACAAGAGAGTCAAAGGCCATCCCTCGTGTACGCCGACCTCTTCTGGGTCAAGATGCTGATGCGGGGCTCATTCCCCCCCTCTCCTCCTCCCCCGACCTCACCGAGCAGCGGTCTGGTTTATGTTTCATCTCTCCATCAGGAACATTTGGGGAAGATATCTCAGCGGGCAGACATGAAGAAACCCAAATAAACAAACAGACTCCACAAATAAACAGATCTCCATCTATGACGTCAGATGTAATCAACACAGGCATACACACAGATGAAAACCCCACAGATATTTTCCCCTCTCTCTCTCTCTCTCTCTCTCTCTCCATCTTATTCCTTCCATCCTCATTCCTGCCCCTCTCGTTCTCTCCATCTTCAGTTCTTTTAGCCAGCTTGAGTGCATTTAATTCAACCTCACTTCAGTCAAATAAACAATTTTTTAATGAGAGCGAGCGTCTTGTTTGGATTCAGCCTCCTCAGCAGACCCATCTCCCCCTCCTTTTTTCCTCCCTCACTCATGTCCCACATTTCCCTGCTTCATCCTCTCCTCTTCCCCTTGTCCCGCTCCTCCAAGCAGCCATATCTGTCCCCGTCGGCTCCCTCTCATCCCCGCTCCTCAAGGTGATCAAAGAGCCCGAGGAGGGGATTGTTTCCATTTCAAGAGGCGCGGGCGCCGAGGCAGGGGCTTCTTATGCGCTCTTTCACCTCATCCTCCTCCTCATCACTCCATCTCTTCCTCTTTCACCTCAGAAACACCGAACACCTGCTCCCTCCATTAGCACAACCTATGACCACTACTTTGCATCAGGAGAGGACACAAAGACGCAAACATGCATGCATACGAGTTAACGCTGCACGCACAGAGCCACTGGATGCTAATCAGCTGCACAGAACGACAGTCAGGCTCATCATAAACACACACACAAACACACACACACATACAGAGAAGAGCAGACGTACCGTAAGTACATGCTCCCCTTCGCTCTGCGTCTCCATTTAGACTATAACATCAGCCGAGGCAGCGGTGATGTTAGCCGGCTCCTTCTCTGTCGGTTATCTTGGTTGTAGGAGGTGTGAGAGTGTGTGTGTGTGTGTGAGCTAAGCTCTGACAGAGACACTAGATCGGTAGTCTCTTTATACAGAGAGAGAGAGAGGGGAGAGAGAGAGAGAGAGAGAGAGATGCTTTGGAGCAGACACCGCTCTGCTCTACCCTGACAGCCCGCTCTTTGCTCAGCAGCCAATCCCCTGCCACCATGAATATTTTATTCACCCGGCCAAGAGCTCAAACACGCACTTACACACACACACACACACACACAGAGGACATACACACGCTTGGAGGACATTCAAATGCTCACCCGCTGAGGTATTCAGGTCACACATGAAGGCCCACCCCCAACACAGATAAATAGATACACACGCACGTGTCGGCCCGGCATTCCACGGAGGGTGCAGCGAACTGAAAAAAGGGACAGACAGCTACGTATTCATTAGGGGGTCTCTATGCCTTCTGATTCTGTGACATTCACAAGCTCTATTGCGGGGCTCAAGGTTGGCGACGTGTCTTTCAGCAACTTGCAATCCCATAGAGGACTGTGACTCATTGCTTCTCGGTCCACAACAAGAAAAAAAAAAAACTGGAACTGTTGCAGAAATAAAGTGAATAAAACCCCGTTGTTCCTGCATCTTAAGCAGCAAAGAAAGGAGCATGTTTTTTTTTTCTCAAGGACAAACTGTGGAGCCCCGCCGTCCTTAGAGAGCATGGATGTGACCTGCAACAGCTTCAGTATCAGTTCCACTTTAACTGATGACCACAGGACTATTATTGTTCAGATAAAACTGAGAATAAAAAAACAAATAAAACCATTACCCTCACTTCATTAGAGATTTAATATTTGGAGGAAGTTAAGTGGGAAGGCTGCCACCTAATGGCTGAATCTCCATTGAGGAAAGACACCAAGCAAAGTGACTGACCATGGTAATGACAGTTGTGAACTGCATTAAAAATAGACGATGCACGAGTATATGCATCATCAGAACCAATAAATGTTTTACAAAATTGATCTATGTGTAATTAAGTTTGCACAATTTGAGTGTTTCCGTCTATTCAGATGCATATTTCTGCATGTGTTGCTTTATTAAATATTAAGACTGAAACCCTGTTAAACCTTTACTGACACAAGGAAGTTGTGTTTACTGATCATTTTTTCCCAGCCAGGCCCTGCTTCACATTCTCACAGTTACACACATTCACACCTGGGAGCTGACAGTACAACCACAGTCCTCTGCTGTTGGCCGCCAAGCAGCTTAACTGGAGCAGTTGAGGAAGCAAAAAAAAACAAACAAAAAAAAAACATGAACTACTGTTACTAAAGTATTTGTTTCAAAACTCGAGCAATGAATCATGCCTCAAATAATGATGAGAAACACTATCAGTAGTCACACTCCACGCAATACTAGTATGACACACACGTTTTTTTTCTTTTCTAGGAATCACAGATACCTCTGAATGCTCCTGACTCCCACATCCCTAAACTAAGCAGAGGCAGCAGTAAGACAAGTTAAGCAGATGTTAAGATTTTAAAAAAGGTAAACAGAGATAATATTCACAGACACACATTATACTAATCTGTGAGAACCAGATGATCTACATAGAAAGCTAGCTTCAATTTAAGGAGTTATTTATGTCCAAACCTGATGGGAGAGAATGGGCTTGGTTAAATTCTGGGCGAATTTTTCACTTAATTTCACCATATTAGGCTCACTGTTCCAAAGCATTTTAATTTGGATTTGATGATTTGAAATATTTGCAGTTTTGAGCTTTAGTCTGGTTTAATTACACTTCCCAGTGACTGCGGTTTGGATAGATACTGCAGATTCAAGCTGTGAAATTTCAAGGCAAAGTGTGAGTGAGCCTGGAACCTCATTTATTTTATAAAACAAAAAAGTATGTACCCCAATGTGGTGACGAAACAGAATCATGACTAGATGAATTAATGAAAGCTGAGTTAATAATCAGTTAATAACTCATAATCAAGTTGTGCAGCTTGTTGTTTTCTTAAGGAAGAGGCTATTTGCTATGTTGATACCTGGTCTGGTATAGTATTACTTGATAAAACTTTCATAAAGTGACAATGGATATGATTGCAGTTGATGACAGAGGGGCCAGTTAATTTGTCACTAGTCTAAAATTATTACCAAGATCACAGATAAAGCCTGTATTATCAGATCAAATCATCAAATCGAAAGACGACTGTACAGCACATCATGCAAACAATATAACATCACTGTCTGAAAGGAAGCAGCAATGCTCTTTTATTTTCAGACTAACCCTGTTTATCTTGAGTATGAATCCACTTGAAAACACTTTGTAACACTTTGTCATACTCGCTGTGAAACCAAAAGTTTCTCTGCAACGCCACAGCCAAAGTACGTGCACAAACCTGGGCCAGGAGATCCAACTGCCAAAGAAGAAACAGGCCTCACATGAAATATTTCCTTTATCTCCTCCGTTATGTAAGTACATTCTGTTATGTAAATGTTTATGTTCCCGGTGCTCACTGTCTTACCGTTAGACATTTTACTTTTAGCCCTATTTATCCGAGCTTTCCAATATGACACCGTGCTTTCCATCTTGACATTATCATACATTAAACAAAGTCTGTAAAATAATTAAACAGTATGTACAACACACAAATGACTCACCAACCATAAAATGGAGGTGCAAAGCAAAGGTCTGTGTGTTCTAATATTCATCATGAGTGCGATGCTTTGGGAGGCAATTAACCCAAGCACTTCTGCATAGTACTGTTGAAGTGCCTTTTGTACCTACACCAACCGCTTTACAAATGCCCAGCATGTACTAAATAAGCAAAATTGGGACTTTAACTAAGTGGTCAGCTACAAGTGAGTCATTAAGCAGCCAGTTGGCAGACTGGCTGGGTGTAACGTGGGTGTGATGCGATACTTCAAACTAAAAAGATAGTGTGTCCTCTTCCCTTACTTTCATCGAGCCAAACCTCAATTTTCTAATTGTTATTACATGGTTACATAACAACAAGTAGCTCACAGGAAAGGATGTAATACTGATGAATTTTCATGTCTCCAAACATGACTGTCATCCATGGCAGTTAACTTATGTTATCATAAAATGCGGGGTAATTCAGGCCAGGAGTCAGGAGGAGTCAAATGAGCATGATAGCTTGACAGTTGCATAACTGAACTTCTGTAGCTCTGCAAGGATCCAAGTAATATGACAGACAAAAAACATTCAAAACACAGTTAACGAGACAGTTACGGTAAGGCAGTAAAGTTATGTTGGGAATTTAATCTCTAATGTTACTGTGTTGTAGTTTCTGTCATCTAATGGCAGTGTCAAGAGTTGTGAAGCTGCACAGGCAGCAGGAACAGGAACATAACTGCACTGCACTGTAATGTGCAACGTAAATGCACTGCTGTTGGAAAAATTAAGGCAAACCACATGACGAAAAGGCTCGCAGGCAGACACTTGAGCAAGCACGTTTTCTGCCACAGGGGTGCACGCACACTTCCTAGTTTTGTTTACAAAAAAAGAAATTAGTCTACAGGACTAAAAGTGAATATCTCAAAGGCTCAGAGCCATTATCCAGTCCGGTTCATATCACCACCCATTGCAAAGCCAAGCCTCCATTGTACCATCAGCCATTAAGGCGGAGGCACTTAGCTCGATGGCTGGTGAGCTTTTTAAACTTTCCTTTAATTGGATGAGCCATCAAATCCCCTTTCTGTACACAGAAACAGCATAAGATCACTTAGAAAGATAGAGGCCCAACTGCTCTGAGAAAAAAAACAAAAGACTATTTAGAGAAGTGAGTTCACTTTGATCTGCTTTCCCGCACTACACTCATGTAACTGCCTTCTAGGGTGATGTTGTGTCTGTGACAAGCTCAAAGACATCAGTGTTGTCGTCACAGTAAACAGGCCTAAAATCATGGCCAGGGCAGTAGTGGCCTAGAGGTTATAGAATGAGGCTTGTGACCAGGGTTATCTCAAGTATCACGAGAATCACAAGAATCACTACTTAGGTCGCAAGTCAAAAAACTAGTGCTTTTTAGCCTAGGCAGTACTGGAGCATCTTGATATCTCACTCTGTAATTTGGTATTCTATACTAGTATTAGCATTATATAATATATAATATGCATAATATGGCATTAGCCTGTATGTTTACACACTGAAACTCAGCTGCAGTTATGCTTACATTTCATACAGTTCCTCTAATATAAAATTAGCATTTGGTCGGGGTGCTGTGTTTTCTATTTGAAGGCTACAGACCGATGTTGCACTCAGTGTTCCTGTTCTGTTCATGTTTAAAAACCTGAAACGCACAAAGGTCTGTTTCATGTTTACACCAAGTTTTAAATAAAGGATGTGTGCTGAATGGGATTTCTGCTTCTTCATCAAATCAGGCATCAACTACCAAAACTCTGGTATCGTGACATCCCGACTTGTGACTGCAAGTTGCATGTTTACATGGAGAAAAGAAATGAGAAACGCTCTCACCTGCCACCACATCCAATATCGAGGGACCGCCGAGTACAGCTGAACTAGCTGCTGCAGTAGAGCTGCTCTGTGAAAGACTGTGGCTGAACACAGCAGCTACCAGGTGTAAATGCATGAGCTGTGAGAATACAAAGCAAAGCGTTGCTAGGAAAGGGCAAGACAAGTGAGAGCAAAAAAAAAAAGAAAAACAAAGAAACTACAGGAAAAGGGCATGCACAATGGTAACATTTTTCACTTTCATGGTAATAGGCCTAGTCATTACTGCCAAAGAGCACTTAAAAACGTACGTGTACACTGTGCCACTGTTTAATATTAGCCTACTTGGTGAAGGTACACTCCATCCCTAAGGCGCATGGATTGCATACAGTATTGACAAACAGGCTCAGGGTCTATTGTGCACATCCATTAGCATATAGCTGGCTCCTGTAGGTTATGAATCCTCCATTGTGCAGCATTTTATACTAATGTTATAGCTGAACTGAGCAGAACACCGTCAGACCTCAAAGGGGGCTCATTGTGCGCAAGAAACCATTCAAAAATTAACGTAATGCAGCCAGGTGGATCTCATAAAGCATTCACTGACACTGTCTGGCAGTAACCTCTTCACTGATCCTTTAATAGCCCGGGTCAAAGACCCCATGCTGACTGGACTAAAACCCTATTTCAGACCTTAGCAGGGGTGGACAGCAGGATGCACAAATCTCTCTCCCACTGGGTGTCCTCCTGGCTCTCACAGGCACCTGAGGTAAAATTCCATGACACGGGAGAGCTCGTATTCTACAGCCATGTTAGTACAATCAGTAAACAGACATCTGGGTGTAAATGACAGAAGAGGTGCGGTAACCTAAACAAGAGACCCGGCAATCACAAAGAATGAGAATCAGCAGAGACCTGGCGAGCGGATCTCATTCCCACTTCAATTTATCTTCATGGCTCATGATGTGCAGTCAGTTTAGACTCATTAAAATGTGATTTTCATTTGCCAATATTTTACTGCTGTCGTTTGAATAAAAATGCACATGGTGATCATTAAAATCTTTAAGCACTTTGAGCCCCTGGTTGAGTGGCTATTAATATTTAGGCAGTTTTTAAGGCGCATGAATGAGGATGGGATTCATTTTCTTGATCCCCTCTTCTTGTTGTGTTCATCAGAATGCACGCTCAGAAAAAAGATGAGGGATTTCTCTCTCTAGTGTCACCTGGAAGGCCTAGACTACCTGGTTGAAGATCAGTTTTTTTTTTAAAATCGGGAGCCATAAAAATGTGACTGGCATCATATCCATCACATATATGGACTCTATCTGATACTGTGGAGCTATGAAACTGCAATCCTACACATGGGGGATGGAAATCCTCATTTGCATCGTACATATGTAGCACTGTGAGTACACAGCAACAGATAAAGAACAGCTGTTTGCAGGGTGCCACCATAAATAAATCATTTAGCTTCATTTAGCAAATAAATACTACAATCTGGGGAGAGGTATTTTGATATTTTATTCTTTTCCCAGCACAAGAACCAAGAGATGGGTGCAGCAGATGAGTCAAAACTCTTGTACGCACACTGGCACTACTGATGTGAACCAATATCCGAGCACACAGGATATTATTTGGTCATAAATGTGAAGTCAATGAGAATGTAATGAATGCCTGAGGCAAATTAAGGCCATATTTTTAAGTTTGAAACCCAAGAAGATCCATTAAGTCCCAGTCACTAGGCTACAGGCCAAGGCTTCTAAACACTCAGTAAACACCATCAGCTCAACACATATGCCTAAAACTTAGTCATAGTTAGATTTGCCCATTAAAATTGATTGGCTGTGATGGCCTGACAGCAATCTCCTCTCTCGTGCTTTGAGGCTCACAAGGGTCCCTCAGGCATCCAGTTAGGGGATTTTTAAGGGGCTCTACATAGATGCCACGCGGTCTGAGATGGTCGGCATTGAGGTCGGACAAGGGCAATTAAAATAGCGCGGCAATCGTCAGCTCCTTGACATGACATGACACTTATTCTTGGTATGATCACGGGTGAAACAGAAGGAGCAGGATTCATGTCATAGGGATCAGAGAAAGGCACAGGAAGTAATTTGATTAGGGGGAGAATGTAGAGTTTTTCGGTCAAGGAAATTGTGATGTTTGATTTTGTCAAGCAGCCCTACTGTATTGTATGAAAGGCTCTGATCACTTTGGGGAGGGCTCTCACTGTTCATGCCCATTTCTAAAGACTCCTGAGGATGGAAAGGCTCGGGGCAGCGAGGCTGAAATAATGGGGGGAAAAAACGAGAATGGTTCCTTGCAACCAGAGTCAGGTTTCAGACATCCAGTTGGTGGGTAATGCCCAGCTTACAATCAGACAATGGAGTATTCTTCAAGACCAGCGTCCTGACGGAGATATAGTTAATAAGCCCGGTGACTTCATTAGGCATCAAGCGGTTGGACTGTCTGAAGGGCCCTGTGCCACAGTGGAGGCATTCACTCTTAAGCCAGGGGGAAGACGTAAGCAGCAAGCCAGCTTCTCCTTTTCATCGGGGTCAAGTTTCCCATGAAGTATGTGCGCACACTCACACACGCACAGAGAGAGTACAGGACGAGCTTGCCCATACTGGCCTTGATGTCAGACAATCAAGCCAGTGTGCCTTTCAAACTTAGCTCTGCAACCAGTTTCTTTTTTAGGCTTGTTAGGCTGCTGTGTGTTGACAGTTGACAGAGTCCACCAACCCATCTATGACTATAAAGTTACACCCATAAACAGGATGTGGGTCTTTACTCTCACCTACAACTCAATGGAGGAGAGTCTGGTACTTTTCGTGTAAAATAGTGCAATTCACACATCTGACAACTTGTGTAAAAGCGTTTCTCTTTCACCCTGCACGTCTACTTGTTCTCTCCCCTTGCACAAGCTTTCACTGAAAATTAGCAGCATTTCCTGACATTGAAACGTCCCACAATAAAGCTGATCTATTTTGGGAGCATTTGATATGCAAATGAGCCTGTAAATTCTCAATTGCACGACAAGGCAAATCTTTTAGACTTACCTGTTGGGACACATTTTATTAAATGACACAATAGTTTCATGAACCTGTTGAACTCGAAAATGTGACTGACTCAAACGCTGTTCATCGGTCATCGCTATTCAAGTGTAAGTTCATAAATATGCTCGTAAAAAAAACAGTGGTGTGCAGAGATAGACAGCCTTGCCGAATGAAACGACCGCTTTCCAGGCAATAACAACAAGGCTTGGGACTTCCTTTGCCTGTTCGAGTCGTGCCTGGCTAGTATACAAGCTACCAGTATCTAGGAACAAATGCAGATGGGGTGAACAGCCATAACCAGTCGGGAAACAAACCTACACAAATACCGTGTTTGAACTGAGGCCGCTATTGACCTGAACATGCGGTTTTACATACAACTTGTTTTCATGCCACGTGTCATAACCAGAAAGCCGGCTAACAATAGCAGCCGCTGGTCGGTGGCTGAATCTGACTCCCAAGCATCCCTCCTTCTTCTTCTACGGCTGCTCGGCAAGGAGAGGGCAAACGCGGACAAAGAGGAGATAAATGTAAGCTAGGCTAGGCTGTCCGTGTTTGCTGGGCGCTTACCGTTCGCAAGAGGGGCCTCATTTGCTCGGCGGGTTCATCCATTTCACCTGTCGCCTGCCTTGTGCTTCTGTTCCGCCGGGTGATGAACACAGCAGACCGAGTTGGGTGACACTTCTCTGAACTGTGTGAGGACTAGCTGTGTGGTTTTGCGGCTGAACGACGCGCAGAAAGACACGCCTTCCAATTTGATTGACAGCGTTCTAGGCCAATGCGCTGACAGGAGCCGGCATTCGCGGCCAATTAAATCCGAGAACGCTCCGGTGAGGCGGGGGATTTTTTTCATCGCCCCCCCACTCAACCCAAGTCTCCAACCGGCCTTTTTTTGAGACCAAGGGGGGCAAGAAAAGAAAATGGTAAGGAGCATGAGGACGAAGTTAGGCTTCTAACCTTTCAAATAGAATGAAATCAGAAATGTCACATGGCAAGAGGCTCCCATACTCCAGCTGTAAATATTTTTATTTGTTTAGGGCATTGGACAGGGGATTTCAAACTTTTTCATGCTCTGGAGCCCCAGGTTGACCTTCATTTGATTTGATTTGTTTTACTTGTACAATAGTAAACAAATAAGAAAAGGAAATAATTAAGACAAATTGTGCAGGTGAGAACAAAAACCTCTTAAGGCTTACAAAAATATCCCACCCAAAACAAGTGGAAGAAGAAAAAAAAAAAGACAAAAGTCCAAATATACTTTCATGACGCCATGGCCCCCCATTTGAACTGATTTTTGGCCCATAGGGATCCTACTGTGAAAAGAGTTTTGGTTTGTGTTTAGTCTTAAATTGTTTAGATGTCATACATGATCACTGGCAAATAGATTTAAATTGGCAAGAGTGAAACATAATGTTAAAAATAGTGCAAAGAAAATATATTTTGAATGAACATATAAAGTATCTGGGTCTTGGCAGACCTTTTGTGACAACTACTTATAGCCTGAAAACGGTACTTCTCCTATGTTTTGAGAGGCCTTGGACATTAACATATACTGTTCTAAAACATGAAGGCAAAAACTTTGGCTTAAAGTGGAGGTTAAACAATGAAATAGATGGTTTATTTAATTTGAGGGGTAATTGCTGGTTCAGAACTCTGCTTTAAGTATTTGAACAAACATCCTCTCATTATCATCCTTGAGCCCCCTGACTTGTCTTAGGTTTATGCATTAGGAACAAAATATTGACATGTAATGATTGATTCTTACCAGCAGGTGGCAGTGCTATATCAGTCAATGTTCTCTCTCAGGCCATACGAGATGGCAGTGGGCTTCAAGAAGGCAACATGTAGGCCGAATGACTAATTCTTCAGAGATCATCCTACAAACTTCATAATTAAATATCTGATCATTTACATATTAATGAAATGAAATATAGCACACATTTAACCAACCAAACCAAACCAAAACCAAAACACTGCTTTGTTATAAGCTTTAATTTCCAAAAAAATTCAAATTGAACAGAGGAGCTTTATTTGGTGTTAATATATTAGAATAATACTGGCCTTTTCCATTGACATGAGCCAATCTCTAGACATCCTATCATCCAGACCTGTATGTGATGTTCTGTTTGAAGATTAGCACACACTTGGAAAATTTGTGAAGTGTACTTTTGGCACAGTTAAGGTGAATATTCTTAGTCATGTCAATCATTCTATAAAATCAGTCTGTAATCAGAGAACAGGGTTCACATCAGTTCATTGCTTACTATTGAAGCAGAAAATAGACAGCCGCAAACAGCTAAAGTAGTCTGTTCTTTCCAAAGAGTTTATGGGCGTTTTCCTTTAAATACACCCCCCTCCCCACCACCCTCAAACCCTTGGCATAATCACGCGGCAGAACTGAAATAGAACTGCGAGGTGGGAGATCAAACTATCACCTCTTAATTGTACCCTGAGTCTTAAAGATGCTGAGAGCCCATTAGCGCACAAAGAAGTGTGCCATGTACCGTTCCTGAAACATGCATCCGCACAATGCAACTGGGAGATGAGTCAGAAGTTAGACAAGTGGAAAAAGCACCACACTGGCATCCACCTGTGCTGGGACTCATTTAAAAAAATTAAACCTGCAAGGCTTGGCGATGCTGAAAAATAAAGTTTTCTCCTGCTTTTCATTTGTCCTTAAATATCAAATGGAAAACCCTTTGTGTATTACCTCTAAAGACCTTTAAGTCCACCTAATATACTTTCCTAATCTTTACAAGAGCTTTGCATATAGTCTTCCATTGGCTGTGGGCAACAAGAGGCAATAGATTTGAGTGTGTTACATGGCAGTTGCAAGCCACTAGATGAATATTGACCGTGTCGTGTTTTGTTCCAGAGGCTGCAGAACCAAAGAGTCCCTCTTTCCCTGAAGGTTTAGTGGATGCTGTTTTTTCTCCAGTGGTGAGTCCGTCCGAGGGTGCCAAGAGACACGGAGGGGAATGTGAAATTCCCAAATCTGTTGGAGCGCTCCATCAAAGTGCCAATGCATTGATTTTGACCACAGATCTTTTCCACCTGGCTGGCTCTGCATCCCCAGCCCCAAAGCCTACCCCCGGCTCTTGTGGGAGCCTTAGTGCCCCTGAATTCTGTTCATCTCCCCCGGGGACACCCATAGGAGGGGGTGGGGAGAGAGTAGACGACCAGCAGACCAGTGTGGTGTACCCAAATCCACACAGGGAAGAGAGGAAAGGGCGGTTGCGGTGATGGGGGGGGGTGGGGTCCGGCCTGTTGAGGTGCATCCCTTTCTACCCTCAAGGGGAACACGGGGGCCTGAAATCAATGCGCTGTTAAGTGCAGCTTAGCCGCGGGATACTCTATCTGACATTAACCATGCACCACCGAGTCGGGGCCCGGCTTGGCCTGCATACTACATGCGCACGCAGTCTGTGGGCATCAACACAAGTCCCTTCCGCGCCTCCGGTTTCTCTCGCCTCTGTGCTCTCACTCAACGCCCTATTCCAAACACTTGTGGCCCTGCTAACTTGAGACTCATCTCACACCAGGGTCTCACTCTAACGGGCCTGTGAGCGCTACACAGGTTCCGTAGAAACTGGCCCGCCTCTTTCCACCGCCGATGAACCACTTCGCCGATGGAGGGAGAGACCACTAAATAAGGATTGCGTTGGTGCGCATGAACACTTGGGGCAAGCTAATTGTAGGGCTTTTGTCATCATCATTAGGATGTCAATGTCCATGACCTTTACTTGATTATGCAAAAAACAACCTAAAGTAGAATGGCAGCTTGGGATCGCCATATTATTGGGGCTGTAAGGTTTTAATTATTGTAACTATCCCCAAGGCCCCTAACACAAAATAGTGCACTCAACACCTAAGTGCTGTGGGACAATGTCCTGGCTCCTGGCTGTTGTTGTAACCTTTATAAGCTTAATGGAACATCAGTATGTGAAGGAGTTGAGGAAATATGAATCATTTCCATAGATCCTAGGTGTAAATATCACAAAATTACAGAGTGGTCGTATGAAGCCCAGTTTGTCCCTGTGGTTCAGTTTGGCAGTTATTCTGACTGACTTGAAAATCGTTTGACAGAGCTGACATTTATCAACACATCAAAAGGGGAAATATAGTGTGAAGAGGAAACATAATCACCACTGTCTCCATCATGTCTGTCTGTTGGGTCCTTTTAAAAGGGGATCTAAAAAATCTTGACCCAGAAACATGTCTGCCCCTGGCCACATTTAGTCAGTGAGAGCAGTAATAGTGTGTGACTGAAGGTGAGGAAACAACCTCGGGCCCTGATCTGTGTTTGGATGTCAGCCCTCTTTGGGTACAATGTCTCTGCAGCCTCCTTGGCCTTTCTTACATGAACTCTCAACATGGTCACCAATGGACGGCCTTAGGGAAAGGCACAGACACACGACTGTAGACATGCACACATACACACTCACTCTGGGAGACAAATGCATGCACAGAGAGAAAGAAGAAAAGAGATAGACAGAACTTAAGTTTCTGTAATGATAAATTCTCTATAAATTCTGTACGGCCAAGACTGGTTTTCACCGGAAACCTGATGTGAGCCAGTTCTCAGTCTCACATCACAGATGCTTCAACAAAACGCAGTCAATCACTGACACTTTAGCTAGCAATGTTAACATCAGCACTAGAGTACAGCAGTCAATTCAGCACTTTCTGCAGGTCTCATCCCAATGCGCATATCTCTTATAAGTCAACATGGTCTGAGTTTGTGAAAGCATGCTGTAGAGGTGTCTATTGATTACTGTGCTTCTTGCATGAATGGTTGGGAAAAGCACAGTCTATTGACTTGTTGCTGGATTTTGGGGTTGTCAGGGGCTCCCAGGTATCACCTCTTGTTAAGTCAAGGCATGACCGTCAAGTAAATGCATCAAGTAAATCCTCACTTAAACACAAGACAAATGGATGTCTTGTCCTGTCCACTTACACTCAATGCAAGGTCATGTTGTCCCTGGGCCACGTGTCCCAGTATGTACTTACTATTTTCCCATTTTCCTATTTACCTACATATTTGCATCTTTTGCCACTGTATTATTTGTCAGTGCACTATTACCACTAAACAAAATTTGCATGCATTCAACGCACATTACAAATAGATTTTGTATGGAGCCTCGAGGTAGCTCCACTTTGTAGAGTGCAGAAAACATCCAATTAAAGGTTAGAGCTTCACACTGTGGCCCAGGTTCGGTTCTGGCCTTTGCTTTTTCCTACACATTGTCCCCTGCCTTTCCTGTCTTGCACCACAGTCACTATCCAATGCAGAAATGCCAAAAAAAAAAAAAAAAAGATTTATTCTGCGTTTGATGTCTTCACAAGTCAAATAAATAAAGAACAAAGAGCAGAAGTCATATGGGCCTGGAGGTTGGAGGCTGATCAACAACTGGAGGGTTGCTGGTTCAATCCCTGGCATGGACAGGAGTGTGTATTCCGGCTAGCAATGGGAGGACAGGTGGAATTACATCGATAATGCCAAGCATCCATGCCAAAGTACGTTTGACAAGGCATTTAAAACAGGGATATTGCACCGCAGGGCAGGCCACTCTGACCTCTTTGAAGAAATGAACATGTGGTCATGCCTGTTGGAGGAGAGAATATATATAGAGAGAAATCCCAGTAACCCAGTAGCCATGTGTTGATTGGGCAGTAAACTGAAGTACTGAAGTAAGACAAGCAATAAATGCAAAGATAACCTGAGCTGATATTCAGGTTAATAAAGCCAACTCATTCTGTTGATGTGAGAATATTGAAAAAGTTGGTTAAAAGTTGTTCTGGAGATGATGAGAGAGAAGAATACCAAGCTCTCTGATCCCACCCCCCCCTTCTATACAAGGACCTGGTTGTCCAGTCACAATTGCAACTGCTACTCCTCACCTCACAGCCACTGATGAGCAGAGGTCAACAGAAAACGAAAGTGAGAAAAAAACATCCTCA
>OMLF01023410.1:6923-24383 GCA_900302615.1 Holocentrus rufus
AAAATCCTGTTCTCAATCCAGTGAGTGCCTTCACTGTACACACACACACACACACACACACACACACTTCAGCTCCAAATCCAAGCTCAATCCCTATCCATATGGCTTCCGTTCATTCCGCTAAATTAGTTTGGTAAAGTGGAGGTGCGATATACAAGCTTCAAACAGGCACAAATGAGTTCAGCTGGAGTATAAGTAAGATACTAACAATGCAAGACTATTGAAGGAAAAAACTAATCCTCCCACTGCACAAAAACCCATTCATTAATACTCACTAATGCTTGTGGTGTACAGCAGCACACTTCTAATGAGCACACAGGGAGGTGCCATGTGGGATAGGATTAGACCAATAAATGCGGCCAATATATGTGTTTTATTTTAAATAAGATAATAGCCAGTTGGTATCGTGTGCAATAATTGATATAAAGTAGTTTGATTGCCTGTGGGAGGCCTTCAAACTGATGCAGTGCTTTGATTGTATTGAACAACAGTATAAATGCATAAATGAGAATACATTTTGGGCCGAACACCTTTTCCCTGTCTTATTCAGACGGAGACAAAATGTTCGATATCATTATCGCCTCTGTACTTCCACTGGTTTGGTTCCTCTTGGTAGCATTTTGTGTTAGCTTAGCATAAATACTTAAAGTCTACAGGAGTCATTAGCCTAGCTCAGCAAAGTGAAAAAATAAACAAAATAAATAAAAATGAACCATCAACTCCAAAGCTGTCTTATTTACACATTGTAAGTCAGAAAAAGGGTATTTTGCCGCAGACAGTGAAGTACTCCTTTCATCTAGAGTTTTAGTGTTCCATGGTCAAAATGCTGGTTTAGAGGCTTATCCACTCTGACAAGAATGCGATGTCAGGGTAAATACGCATGCCAATGCTGAATATATAGATGATGAGTATCCAAAATATCAGATGAGACTCACAAATACAACTGTACTGGTCAACTTATGCATCAGCTCTTAAAGATCCTGGATCCGCACTTTTATATAGACACCAGCTCTGTAGTCAGAATTTTATCTGCAACAATCAAATCCGAATTTGAAAAGAACGTTTTCCCACAGGTGAACAAGCAAAAAATAAATAAAATTAAGATATATCACAAGTTGTGTCAAGCCAGAGATCACTTTCCCAGAAGGAGAGGTTAGTGGACAGAGCTTTAGATAGGAATCAGGGAGGGAACACGGCAAGAGAAAGTGAAGGAAAAAAAAGAGAGATGTATGAAGACATCCATGCGATAATATTTTCAATCAGTTTCAATCAACTTTCATTATTTTGGACAGTGCATCCTCCCTTTCTCCTTTCCTGCCTTCCTGCTTTTATTTTTAGAGCTTTCCCTCCAGTAGCACACCTGCACAAGCTGCATTGAAATCAACTTCACTTTGGGAGATGAGATGATAAAAGTCATCACCACTCTTTACAGGGTCCAATTGTATCTTGACTCCAAAAACAATGAATGCATAATTTTTTGCCCTGACAAAGAAAGTGAGAGTACTCATCGCCTGGTTTTGCCAGGCTCCATTCAACATTTTATTTCAAATGGCAAAGCAGTTTAGTGCTTCTGCTGACAACCTTATTACCATCATCACAATAAACCAGAGAAATGGAATGAATAACTTCTTTCATTCATATTTTTCAGCTTCAGAAACAGCATTTTGGCCGCATAATTTTCATGGCTATATTTTGCAAGCTGGGATTTTCACTGCTTGTGTGCCAATTTAGGCTGCACATCCAGTAACTGCGACAGTATAGGCACAATCATGCTCTGCCATGAAACTGAGAGAATGTAATGAAGGCATTAAACTGGTTCATAAATACAACAAGTGGACACTTCATTCTATGTGAGACAGAGCACAAGAATAAGATGTAATTTGTGTGCTTTTTGGGTTTTTGCTGCCTGACTATCCACAAGATCAAAAGTGGGCTGACAGCTAGATGACTAAAATGAAACTGGCCAGCATCCAGCAGTGGCAGTTTGGTGGCACCAACCCTAAAACTAAACTCCATGGCAGCTAGCTTTGGACTGCTGGCATAGCATTGCAGCTGCCTCAGTGCTTATTCTCTGGCTACCCTGCCACTAATAATTCCCACTGAGCTGAAATTATGGAACTGACTTTGGTCAGTTGGCACTTTGCATTACTGGAAAAAAACACATGCCAATGGAGCTGTGGTGCTGGTGTCAAAGAGTCATTCCCTGTAAATGACTAGCTAGATTTTAAAACTAGCATCATCTCTTTTGATGCAGGCTAAATGAGTTCACCCCGACTAAATAAACTTGATAACCGCTAAATAAATAAATAGCCTTGGTCCCATTGCCAGGGAGGTGGCACTATTGCCCCAGTGGGCTTTGGTCCAGGCTTTAGATAAAGGGATCCAAATGATGCATAGCGGCATAACATGAGCTACTGCCTGGAAACTGATCACATCACATGGATTATTCATGTTACTTGTTTTATAGGAAAGCTGTTGACCACTGTTGGTGGATGAATACCTTTCCAGGTTCATTTTTACATGCAGTTTAAGACTTCTGAACATTGAATAAGAGTACTGAATGTAATGGGGGCCTGTATTCACAGAGACATATGAAAAAAATGCACCCCCAAAAAAGACATAAGCAGACAGTAGCAAACATTGCTTGACATTCTGTCAAATATTGATTGACAGATGACCTCTCCAACTGACAAATGAGCCACAGTCATTCAAGTGCCACAGGACAGATGCAGGACTACAATCGTGGGTGTGTCATTCTAGGTCCAAGGCATCACAGCAGCATTCTGAATGGAGACATGATTTAAATTATACAGAGGTTGCAGATGCCCTCGCTTTCTGATCATTTTTCATTTGGATTTCTCATAAGGATTAAATTGCATCAAGACTGTCATTTGAAGCTGGTATTTTCAGGAGGCTGCAGTATAACATACCATACCATAAAGCAATTGAGGCATCCAGAATTAATTAGTTTGATGCTCAATACGCTCTACCTTACATGTTGTGCCTCAGAGTTACCATGCAAAGAAAGAGAATAGAACCAAAAAACGAATCTTATTTAATACTTATTTGTATCTTAATCAGCAACAGAGGTGCTCTGAATGTGCTTCTGACCAGCAATCTGCAATGACTGAAGGCTACTTTATGCCTCATGTGAAAACACAGATGATGAAATTACGTATTTGCAGCGAAAATGTACAATCGTGCAAATAATAAAATAATAAACGATCAAAAAGTTCAAATGTGAAATTTGAAAAAAAAAATTGCAAGTATGTGCAGACTTGTGATATTTCCTGTAAATAGGATGACCAGAAATATACAATGTCTTAAACTGAATTTGTTTTTATTCTTCCTTCCAGTGGAGCTCAACAATCTCCCACAGACAGAAGAATCTCACTTTTCTGTGCTGAGGGAACATTCATCACAGCTGAGCTTTGATGAATAGTTCCTTTCTCAGAGAGCAACATGATCCA
This sequence comes from Holocentrus rufus, assembly GCA_900302615.1. Lineage (NCBI taxonomy): Eukaryota > Metazoa > Chordata > Actinopteri > Holocentriformes > Holocentridae > Holocentrus > Holocentrus rufus. Next base: position 10,394 of record OMLF01023410.1, read on the forward strand.
CTAACAGCCTCAGCATCAGCTGGCAACAATACCCATGTCTACATCACCAAAAAAATTTGAATTCCTTCATTGACTATCAATCCTCCCGAACATTGAAAAGAAGTGGCTGTGGCATGGTTATGGCATTCAACTGTGATTGAGTGGATTTTTGCTCCTGTCCAAAAAGAGCAGCTACAGATTATGAATGCATGCTCAATTTTGGATTATAATTTTATCACTTCTCACCGTCAGATTATGTGTTTGGTGCATTTGGTTTGGTGTGTCCGGGTGTGTGTGTGTGTGTGTGTGGACATGTCTGTCGGCGACTAATCTTGCAAACTACCTGTCCTATCAGCTTAATTTTTTTTGTGCGCAGTTATGACTGTATGTGGTTACAGTCAGTGACTCAAAAACTTTGTCATTGGCTCTCTTGACCATCGCTGCTCAGGACCTATCAGTCTAATAGGCTATTGCTTTTTTTTTTTTCCTCGTGTGACTGTGTTCGCTCTGATTGCGGCGGAATTTATCCAGGACATGCGTTGCGTTTTCTGGACTAGTTGATATAATGCATTGCTGACAAAGAAAGTCAACAGAACACAGAGCAGACACACGGGAGAACAACACTGTAAAAAGTGTCAGAGGCTGATGGAATCTGTCAACAAGCGAGGGTTAAAATAGATTCAATAGCCTGATGCTTCACCACTGTAAAAAATGAAGTGTAAAACAGCCGTCACTGTTTCATAGGTCCGCGGAAAACCTATCTCACCCTCTCATAACCAGTTGTGGCACAAAGCAATAACAACTGTCTACTTTATATAGACTTTGTGTCCCCACACACACCTGGAGGAGATCTGCACTCTACTGTTTGACCTCTTCCAGTTTAAAAATGCATTTGGTCACTCCGCCTTCCAAAAATGTAAACATATGGATCATAATTAAGTGTAACCTGGCAGCTTTGACCATGACCATTTTTTCAGTATTGATAAAATGAATTAAAAGTTGTGAAAATTATTAATCAATTATCTCTTTATTATCATTAATTGATTTTATTTATTTCAGCCGATTCCTAAGATTGATATAAATTCCTAGTCTACACTCAGAGCAATCCAGGGATTGCAGGGAAGTAAAGAAGTCATATTACAGAGAAGATTGCTGAAGATCTATCATGCCATTGCAATGTGTGAGTAGCTGGGAACAGTCAGTCATTTGTAAGACACTTCTGTTTGGTTTGATAGCCTTCACGCACTCAGAGAGTAATGAGCAATTTCACTTCACCAATGCGTCAATCAATTACCAGCAAGTGTTGCTGTCTGCTGCCGCGAGGCATTGGAGGCAGTTGCTCTAATGACAAAATAAATGTTGCGAGATTGGTTTTGCAGAGGCATCGTGGTATTTGAAAGTGGCAGCTGGAATTTGTTTTTCACAGGAAATCAGAAACAGAACACGAACTGTGTGAAGCTCTTTGTCATTGTTGTGGCTGCTGACGTTTTTCTCGATTAATATCTCTTTTTCCCTGCATCTCAGCAGAGAGCCTTGATGTCTTGCTTTTGGAGAATGAGAAACCACCTTGATTTACTCCTTGCTCACAATGCTTTGCTGTAGAGGCAGAGTGCCAAGCCCATGCAGGATCTTGCAAGCATGGGTATTGTTTCAACTCCCACTTGTGCTTGACAACTTGTACCAACTCCTGAGATAAACAAAAAATTCCATGAGGGAGATTTGGTTAAATCCTACTGAAAGCCCACTCATTTCTCATAGGCAAACACATAGTTGTGTGAGCATGCCTCTTTCCTGAACACACACACTGACACATAATTATAATGGCTTCAGAAACCTTCCAAGCACAAACTGTATATCCCGCATAAATTGCTATTGCTCATGACGAAGCCTTTATTCCCATCATCTCGATGATGGGAATAACGTTGCAATGTTCTAGATTATCAGCATATGGGCAGCTTTTATAAAGCCTCCTTATCAGACAGATAAAGTGCTCACAAAGTGCCCCATATCATCAGCACCATTCTCATTAAATCTATAAGCATGACAACCAAGAGACGTGTGGTAAGCTCCCCACCACAAATACCTGAAATACATGTAGAAGGGGCATAAAAGGAGAAACTCAAAAAAAAATAAAAATAAAAGATAATTCATTTCTTTATTGCTTGATTTTTATTTCATAATTAAAGAAGAAAATTCTGTCCACATAAAAGACAATGCAATGCCAATGCAATGCCAATGCATTTCAGCCGAATTGATCCTCCACACATTATCAAACTTATAGATGGTAAGTAGGAGTTGATAGTGTTTAACAGGATTAATGTGATAATGACTAATGTGCTACTATAGCACATCTATTCATCTAAGGCATTTACAATTTAAAGACCCACTCCACTTAAAATCATGTTTTTTCTGTTTTTAATGTTGAAAAAGTTCACCAGAGTCTTCTCCAGAGACTTTCTATGGTTTTCAAAACATTTCTTCCTAACAGAGCATCTGGATGTTTATCTTTACAAGGTAGGTAACATTAACTGTTATTTGAGCTGGCAATCAGGGCCAGAGTTTATTCAGCTTTATTCAGTTTATTCAACCTTTATTCCTAACTAACAATGCACAGCTGATTGGTAATGTAATTAAGCTGAAAGCCCAAATTATTTATTACTGTTACGTTTCTAATGTTGTAGAGAGCAATACATAAAAAATTTCCATTCTGATATGTCCACCTGTAGGCAACCCTGTACAATTTGCTCTTCTTCTTCTTCTTCTTCTTCTTCTTCTTCTTCTTCTTCTTCTTCAGAATCGGCCTCCAGTTTGAACATTTATAGCTGAATTAACCTATATTATCTGTTGCCACTGTTTAACGTAATCTACAGTAGCACCACAGAAAACAAACAGGCAGGTGTGGGCAGAGTCGAAAATGAGCTGGATGTGCTTGGTGGAGATTTGAACAGAGGCAGGGACCATTTGCATATTCATAGATTTGCACATACTAAATAAAAGCAAAGGTGTAGAGTTACATCTAAGCCATTTTAAGGCATGAAGGGATTTTTTTCCTGAAAAAAACATGCTAATATGTACTTTTATTGAGTTGAGTTTTTAAGGGCTTATTCAATGCTGCGAATGGGTCTGTAAAACAAAACAAGCAAAACAAAACAAAACAAAACCAAAAAAGAGTTAGTACTGAACCTGATGAAACAGAAAACCATGTTCCAGATGAGGAGCTTTGTTCCAGAATGTCTTATCCATCTTTTAGAGGAACCATCTAATCCCTTTACATTGAGACATATTGAGTGATGAACTTCAGGTATGGACATTTCCCCCCTCAAATGGAGGCTCACTGGTGGCTTGGCAGCCTTTATGGGCTCCCTTAAACAAAGTTGTTGTACAGTGGAACAACATTACAGTGGTAAGAAGTATTCAAATATCTTTATTTTAACAATTATCCTCAGGAGTGTTTTGGGGAAACTTCTCAGTCCAGACACGGGTTTGATCAAAAAACTGTGTGAAGACATTCTGAATGCTTGATAAGACTCAGTGAGTGCTGGATCTCTCTTACAATACAGTCTTGTTCATGTTCCTTTAAATGTGTGGCCGGATTAATCAAGCACAACTCATGTAATGTTGCCCACAACTGCTGAAATCTCAGTCAAGTGTTCAAAAAAGCTCTTAGTAGAGACAACATGTTCACAGAAACTAATCAAAATGGTTTAGCAGTTAACTTGTACCTGAGAGAGGAGCGTCTGCCATCTGGAGATCTTCCCAGTACAGCCACCTTTTCCAGATCTAAATAGTTCCTCTCATCTTATCCTTAGCTGGCCTTGTTCCTTTGGTCAAACTCTTAGATGTAGATGGCAGTTTGGTTCTTTTCCCAGGCTGACATCTCTAATCAAAGACAGTAAAGAAGTCACAGCCCTGTGTTCATCGCTCTCTGGCAGAAGTCCCTGCTGAAAGGGAAGGTCTTCATAATGGCTTTGTGCTCTTCCCTCGTTGTCTGGCTACACCAAAGCCACTAAAGATGTCTCGTATTCTGCTGGGGCATTCTTCTTACATAGTCGCTAATGAAACACTGGGGTGTGTAGAGGCTTAGAGAGCTATTTCACCCAGGAATCAACTCGGCCCTGCCTGCTCAGTGAGGTGAGACCTATCCGCAGTCACTACCACCGCCTCTTGGATTAACTTTCCTTCTCGTTTTCCTCCCAGAAATCCCTGAATGCAGCATAAACTGTAATACCTATGGTTATGCTTTTAATGGATTGCCAAAGATTCAGATGTTGCAGATAGAAAGAGATGTATGTGTATGTGAGTTTTTCCATACATGTGTGAACAGTGGTACTTTTGGACAAATGTGTCCATGTGTGTCCAATTAAAGTTCAAAGTTCTGGGTACAAACCCATTGACTTCAGCTGATGACTGAGTAGCAGGGAAGAGCAAGTAGGAGGTGACAGCAAGCTGCAGCCAATGTCCTTGAGAACTCAAGTGACAAAGAACACTGATGACAGGGACATCAGAAAAGTGTGCCCTGTTTCTTATTCGTTAGTCTCCTTGGTTTCGATGGAGAGCTACATGTTACATGATTGAAATGCTCTTTCAGACACCATTCAAACTTGAACAAAAATGGTTGGAAACTCTATTTGGGATTTTTTTGCTGTGAAAATGGATCAATTTAAAGATACGGAGTGTTCAAAACATGAATTATTGACAGCTTGGGTCCAAATACAAAAGCATCAACCTTCAAAAACCCATGTCAGTAGAACCCTAGTGTGAACTCTGTGTGTGTGTGTGTGTGTGTGTGTGTGTGAGGGCATGTTGTTTTGGCGTGTCTGCTTTCAAATGTGACAGTGAGGAAGTGAGGAGAACGGGACGTAACTGTAAAGGACAAGGCCGTCAACGAAGGCTGTCATCGCTTCTTGCTGGTAAACGCCCATCAGTGCTTGTGTTTCATGACCCAAGATCTAATGTGACATTTTCACAATGACAGTATGCAGTGAACACACAGACTAACTCACACAGATGGTAACATGCATGACTGCGCATGCGCATACACACACACGCATGCATACATACTACATTTCAACAAGTATGGGATTTTGAAAAAAAAAAAAGCATGTATGTATGATCTACAGCAATGGTTCTCAAACTTTTTCGCTCGTGACCCCTTAAAACGAAGCAATGCCCACCCATTTCTCAATTCACGTTTAAGACAATCAATGTAGTATTACTGTAATCAATTCCACAGTAAATATGCAATGAAACAAAAGCACTGATTGAACCGTATCTCGCTCAAGAAAGGACAATATAATCAAAGTGGTATTGGTATAGATCTATTTCATACTCACAGTTCAATGAATTTCGCAGAATGTTCGAATGTCACCCTGAAGGCCATAAGTTGATTTTATCATTGATGTATTCATGGGTGTAATATTATCACATCAATCTTTCATATTAGCAGTGACACTAACACGGCATGACATTAACTAATACTGCCAGGGTTAAGGGTTCAATTCCCACAGGGGCCGGCCATGCTAAAAATGTTACTGCAAAGTGCCCTGGAGCATCATCAAACAAACTGGAACATGTTATGTGCTGAAGTCCTAATCTGTGATTTTCATATAATGTCTGCTGAGCAACTCTCTATTGTCAATTGATACAAAGGTGATTCAACCTATAGTCAGTTCATGCAAGCTCTATGTTTGCTGTTCTAAATACTTGTTGTGTGGTCTTTCCCAGGAAAAATCAGTGATAGCCACTATAGCTGAATGGGCAAAGAAAAGAGCGCCACCTACAGAAACTCAACAGAAAGTACGAGGCAAAAGACACAGTCACAGTCCCGCCCACACTGTTTGATTGGCAGGTGATCTCTGGGAAGTGCCATACAGAAACACCACAGCAATGAACGCTCAGCACCAAACATGGATATAAGATAAAAAATAAAGATGAAAGGGTCTGGCATTCTTATATTGGCTTCTGCAGCTGTATTTTGGTAAACATGAACGCTGGAATGCTCAACTATGCTACCCAGATATGACAATCAGCAATGGGGATAAACTACTATTTTTTGGCTCACAAATAACTGTCACTGTCAATGAAAGAGTGACATTTTCCAAAATATGTCAGTTGTTAAATACAGCAAGGCCCTCCCTTTCATCTCTGCTGTCTCCTGCTACTCTAATCTAAGAGAAGACATCCAAAGAACCAAGATCCATCCAGTAACCCAAAAAATTACAGTTCTGGTACTTGAAAAGTCTTGTGAATGCAGCTGTTAGCCAAACCTCATCCCTTGCCTACAGAAGCTCTGCATGTATCCTTACTCTCCGATTCATATTTTATGACCGGTCCACAATGTGTTCTTTTCAATAATTTGGCGTTTGAGTCAGGGTGGGTCTGTACATCTAGCGACCCAAACAAAAAGCCTGCTCCCTTCCACTAAGAAATGGAAAGAGAGAGGATGAGATGGAGAAAACGCCGCATGTTTTTATTCTAAACACAAAGACATGAAGTAATGGAGATGCTGTGAGCCTGGTGTTCAGTTTTAGATGATGTTTGCCCATTTGTACTCTCAGCTTTTTTTTTTTTTTCTTTGGCATAATCTCAAAGTCAGGTATGATGGCAGAGGCAGAGAGACAGAAGCAAGCATTAAGACTAGGGTTAGGCCAGTATATTGGCCTTTTATTATTCATTATTTAAATACTGGATGTTGAACAGTCAAGTTGTCCACAGGGAGAACCTGCAATCTGCTCACATAAATGACCAGAACTGAGATTCCAATCCAGGACCTTCTTGCTGTGAAGTGACAGTGCTAACCACTGAGCCACCATGACACCCCTTTTAATGATTTAATGATTGAAAAATACTGAATTTATTCTTCAATTAAATGCAGTAATGTATCCCAGAGTTCCCCTGCTAACGCCATAAGAATTTAAGTCTTGGTTTCACTCAAGCCAGACATGTTGGTTCCCACAATTTCAAAATGCTTCCGCCTGACAGTCTGTACCTGGTAAGCGCTGAAAATGAGTAGCAAAATAAGGCGGAAATCCGGTCATCTCCCCACTTCCGTATCCCCTGTGCAGATACGTAAATTTATTGTCGTTTCAACTCTTTCGGAACTTTGCAAAATTCATCCCGTGACAAGCAAGGTTCCTCCTCACTGCGGAGACATCTGTTATGTGCAGAGACGTCTTTCGGTGTCGTCTTTCACCAGTTTTGTCGGCGTATCATCCATGCTAGCTAGATGTCTCGGTTGTTTCAGAGGGGAGTACATTTTCGTGAACACTGTGTCGCGATTGGTCGAATACTCTTCCGGTATGTCGAATTTTTCCAGTGGAAGATGACGGCTTCCTCTCCTCAAATTCGAACAGACTGAATTACAGACTTATGCATGGACCATTCGAAGACTGTGGAAGAGATAGTCTGGCTTGAGAAACTATAGTTTCAGTGGAGAGTGTTGATGGTGGTTTCAGAGAATAAAACCCCAAAGGACACTCTAATATTTGGAATTGTGGGAACATAATCTTCAAATTGGCACAAACTGTTTGCTATTGGCAACTCTATTGAAAAATATTTGTGCTGACCATGAAAAACAAATTCAGACATCTGAAACATAACTCCTAGATACTACACAGCCATCTCCCATTTATACCAAGATGACATACTTTTCTGGCTCCTATCAGCCACATCTATAGCAGCAGATTTCCCAGACACTGACAGGTGAATCAACTCCTGTCCCCAGGCCTTTTTGGCAAAAAGCCTCTCTTCCATCCAAAATGTCACAATCAGTCCTGTCAAAAAGCTTCATCCTGCTACCTGATCCATATTAAAGAGACTGGAAAATTACATCCATGCCAGTGGGAAAGGCCCCTGACTGTCTAATGGCATGAAAAGCACCGCTCCTCAACCACATGTTTATATCACAGGGCTTGTCAGTACGATATGTCACTTAATATTCTCCTTCTAATTCATAATGCAGTTTACAATTGGGCTATGGCTGCATGCAGTGCTAAAGGTGTTAAACAATCAATGTAATACCGCTGTGTTGGGAGCCAGGGGGGTTATCAGAGGGTTATACTGGAAGTAAATTTTAGCAACTGACCCTAAACCAGTCAATATTCCCGCAAGCGAGCTGGTCAGTGGCTTCTGGAAGGTGTACTGCCCCCTCAAAGATTGTAGGGTCAAAGGTTTGTTTCACTAGTACATGAGGCCACAGCAAGTGATTAATCATTAGAGAGACTATCACTTATGATACAGGCTCGTTTGGGGCACTGACTAGCCATAAATAGCAGTCGTTCACTATTCAATTGTCACTCCTCTTGAGCTATCATTTTAAAAGGTTAGTGGTTGTTAAGTGAGACAGATAAAAAGGTAAAAGCCAGAAAAATGTGCTTCATAGTACATATTTTAATAAACTGTCGGTTAATTTAGAAAATTCTAGTATCTGTATAAGCAATAGAATTTGCGTTTGCTGTGTATAATTATATATTCTTGCACAAAACATGGGTTATTGAAGGATCTACTGATGGCCAATTCTTAATTCTGATTTTTATGTTAAACTGTGAAATTGACTTCTTTGATATAAAAAAATAAAAAAACAAAAATAAATTCAACTGATCAACTCTGAAACACCATTTGCACCAAAGGAATTGAATACAGGATAGTAATACAATATATTCATGCACACTAAGTATGCTGAATTTGATCAAAATGTCTAATTTGCATCTATTCAGGTTAAGGGTTTCCCATAGACAACCAGTGCAGTCGCATTTGATTTTTAATAAAAGACCAATATCAACCTGATATGTTGACTGGCTGATATATCAGTCAGTGTTATAATGTGATAAAAACAGTTCAGGGATGAGCTCGCACCCTTGCCAGCCTCCACACTTGCACGTGGAGCAGGAGTATTTGCTTTCGCTCTCTGTTGTATGACTCTGTAAAAAGGCTGATTAGCAGCTTGGCACTACCTCTCCGGCTGCTCTGTTCCTGCGAGCGGAGGTGATCCAACACTAATGACTTGCTCTATGGTTACTGGGGCTTGGGGGAATGCGAGCGAGAGCAGAGGGAGGAGGAGAGTGGGAGGGAAGCAGGGGAGGAGTTGGTAAGCGCTGATGGGGAGTTGTCAAAAATAGATGACATAATTTCCCTGCCTTTCATTTCATTTTCCCTCAATGCTCTCTTCTCTGTGTCTCTTCCCACCCTCCTTCTTGTTCTGTCACCATCGCTGTGGTTGACAAAGCCAAAATGGGACTTAAGTCGATTGTACTTTGGCAGGAGCTTGTTAGCGCGCTTCCTCCCAGGTAATCACCTTTAAAAAAGGGTTGGGCCGCCTTGACTACAAGGCAGGTTCATGAAAGCCACTTGATGATGAAGAGCTTGAAACACACAAAGGGGGGAACAAAGGGATATTCCTTTCAAAGAGCCACTGATGACAAGCATGCAGATCTCCACGGTTCAGTCAACACACAACCCAACTGCAAATTTCAGCATGAGCCCCTTTCGAAACATCCGTCCACAAAGATATTCACATGAGCATGCGTAACAACTAACAAAGGTGGCAGCGCAGGTCTTTTTCTGCGTGCCAAAACTGAGATTAAGTGAACAGAAGCACGTTGCTGGGAAAAAAAGAGCCAAGCAGGAGTCGAATTGGCATGGAATTTGCTATGGAGAGGAAAATGGCAAGTGAGAGACGGAAGAGAGCCGGGGCGGTTCAGCAAATGTCTCAACTACTCTTACTCTTCCCCACCCCGCCTCCCTCGCCTCTGATGAGCACGAGGAGCCTCTCCTCCTGCGCTGGCCCACTCCTACAACCTGCATGCAAGTGTGAATTCTGCTGCTTCTTACCTTGTTCTGGGCTCAGGCTTCGAATGTTGCTGGAATCGTCCATTTGGTGTATTCCCAGAAGAGAGAGAGCTCCATGTGCTGCTAAAACAGGGATGGAGGGGCTGGCTTCACCCTAACTACTATGTGGGGGGCTGCTGCTGTCAGGCAGATGGACTCGGGCATGCCTCGCCCCATGGGTGTCATCATCTGAGGTGTGAGAGAAAAGGGTGTAGGGAGGACTTACCTCCACTTTCCTTATTCTATTTTATCCTTCTCTTACACTCTCTCTCCTCTCTCCACTGTACTGGTACCCCTCCTCTCTTTGTCTTCATACTCATCCTCTCTCACTCACATCCTCTCTCTCCCTCTCTCTCTCTCTCTCTCTCTCTCTCTTCCCCTCTCGTATCTGGCAATCTGGCTGGCAGCAGCTAAGACAATGATGTGGTCTGGTACACTTCTCCTTCTTCTTCTTCTGCCTCTACTGTACAGACTGGGGGGGGGTGCCTGGAGAGTCTAGGGAGCGTGCTCAGTGCAGTCAACCACTCACGGCTCTTGTACAAGAGGGGGAGCGCTCGGTTCGAGACCGATCACCTGGGAGAACGAGAGCTATTAGATGGAGCAGGGAGAATGAGGAGCGTGGAGAAAAAAAAGGCAGAGAGGGAGGAACACAGGGAGGGGGAAGTGGAGCAACCAGGGAAGGGAAATGAGCTGAACGCATCTGCTGAGATAAAGGGAAGAGCGTGTAAAAGGGAAAACAGAAGGGAGAGAGGGAGAAGGGAGAGACACAAAGGAGGCAAGGTGGTTGTGATTTGCGAGTAAGGAAGAGCAGCTTCTGGCGCACATGTTTTATTCAGCATGGATGGAACTGCTGCGAGGACCGGCTCGGCATGGATGGGTTCATCCCAGCAGCCGGGAAGCAAGGGAGAGGCAGAAAGGAAGACGAGGCATAGAGATGAAGTTCTCTTCACTTCTCTTATCTAGGTGTGTGCAGCACAAGGGTGAGCACTCCTCAAGCTGTTGGCTCACAAGAATGTATCTGTGGAAGTCCAACTCTCACACAGGGAGTGGGGTTCCACCGATCCATCAGTTTGTTGGACTAACGTTGACCGATCGTTCAGCGTTGGATACCAGCCAGTTGCTGTCTTCCACCTCCAACCTACTTGACTCACAAATTTAACGTTGAATTGATCAATACTGCACTGGTTATATATGGGAACCCCTTATCCTGAATTAATTCTAATGCCTCATTTTTATCAGATTCTCTGTGTATGCCTGAATTATAGATATATCACAATGCCTTATCTGGTATTTCTGCCATTAGACAATGAGCATTTTATTTTAATTATCAAAGTAAAATAGAGCAAGACTTGATTTCAAATCCTAAGTTTGTAGAGTCAAGAAGTCAATTTAACTTCAGCTTAAAGGACAGGAATGGTGTCTTTGGAATTAAACAAAAAATTGGGGGTTCTTAAGTGCTTAAATTTCTGCTTTCAGAGTGTCTTCTATCTATCTATCTATCGATCTATCTATGATATTGCTTGGGAAATGCAGTGTTTTTATATCCTTACATCATACCTTCTTATGTTTTTTTTTCAGTCGACAGGGAGACCTGGAAAATTTGCAAATTTGTAAATGCACCCTGAAATCTTTGTTAGGATTTGATGTTAGTTAAAGTCATGGCACATCACCATTTCCAGCAACTTTCAGCTATTGCATAAATAATACATGTTCTGAATTGTCTTAACTCATGTATATTTTATGAGATAGGGTATAAAAAAAATACAAAGAAGCGACAGAGCCCCGCTTTTTTGTACATGGATTTTCAAAAGCCCAGCGCTGCTCTTCACCCGAGGAATCCCATGTGATGTCCAGGTTCATTTATCAACATTAACGTGGTCACAATTCTTAATGCTTGGATGAGCTTCTGTACAGTTAGGGCAATTCAGTCCAGCAGCAGGACCTGCTTCACAGAGCCAAGGCTATGGGCAGTTCCGGAAGTAGTAGCTAGCTATGAGAATGGGAACAGTCCATAAGGAATAGCCTTGTTGTCTCTTTAGGGGGAGGGGGCCCAGGAAAACACCAATAAGATGCCAGAACTGGGACGACAAAGAGCTTGGAGGGGGGAGGGTCAGAGGATGGTGAGCCTTGGGGAAATGTTCATGGGCTTTGGTTGGAGCTGGGGTTATGTTGTTAAGTATACTGTTCAATACCCATGTACACAAGACAGATACATGACCCAAAATAAAGCCATGGCTGTGCATTCATCCTGGTTGTTGTGCAAAATACTTCCAGTTCGATAAAATCTGATCACATGATGCTCATGTTCTTCAGTGGCTCTCAGTTAAAACCAGATATAACTTTAAAGTGCTTCTGCCATTTAAGTTCTTTGCGATGAAGGGCTATAGACCTAAGCTTGGCATTGATTCACAATGTTGTCAACTCACAAGAAGAAACTCAGATTTTTTTTCTCCATGGGGAATATCGAAGAAAAGACCATTCATTCATCCATTCATTTTTTCCAGCGTCAACACCCTGTACGCATTGCTATTGCAGTTTGGGAAATTTACATGATGGAAACTCTGAGGTCCGACTTGAAGTGGACTCAGTATTAGCCGATTTAGCAACAGCACAGTGTGGATGTATATAAGACAATGTACAATAACAAAGTTCAAATAAAACATGTTAGAAAGCACAGTTTGCAACCTTTTTTGTCTGGATAACTTCAAGAGATATTTGGTTGTATCGTCAGTATTACAGGAATTATTACAAGAATTTCTCAATTCAAATGTATTAAAGGAATACTCCAACATTTGGATCAAAATACTCTTTTTAGACTTACACAGACTGAGACAAGATGTTCAATACCATCTTCACCTCTGTATGTCCTCTGGTTCGCTTCTGATGGATAGCATTTTGTGTAAGCTTAGCGTAAGAAGTTAGATGATAGAAACTATAACCGCTGAACACATACAGATGGATTCATGTGTTCAGCGATTACAGTTTCAACCAGTGGCGGAAGCTGGTGATGACGGGCCTGGATGCCCGGGCTCTTGGACATATTAATTTAGGGGTCAGATCCGAACTGCCAACAAAACATTCAGCACCGCAGACAACAACCACAGGCTTTCAGAACTACACCAATTCATGATAGTGTCTACATCATCAAGCTTAGGCAGCAGGTTAAATAGTATGAGTGTGTAATAACAAGGACCCAAGGTAAGACAAGGTGTACTACAAGGTGTAATACTTGTGTATTTGCCTGCCTATGTACCTGAGTTCATTCAAGGTGCAATATGAAATAATTTGCATGTGCAAATGACCATAACACAGCACTAGAGGTTCACGAGTGTTGCAGATCAATAGCCTACCAGTTAATCCTCTGTTACCGTCAGGCTGTGGAGATTTCAAGCTCTGAAAACAGCCAATCCAGTCTGTGTAGCTGATTCTGTTTCAAACTGAAGCTGATAGACAAACCAATCCAACAGGAGTCTTGTTAGAGTAAAACCCACCGTTTCTGTCATTCTGTCATCTGTGTTTTTTTACTTTCGGTTTTCCACCGGTGACAGCTAACAGTGGCAATAGAGTATATGCTGTGTGTGTGTGTGTGTGTGTGTGTGTGTGTGTGCACGTGCGCGCACGATTTGTATGCTGATGACATCATCTAGTGATCAAAATTCACGTACTGCAGCTTCTTCAGTCAGTTACTCCACTACATCGACAAATTCAGAGCAAAAACATCACAATCACATACTGACATGGTCATATTTAGTTTTGGATTCCCGCCACCGGTTCCTAACATCTAAAACAATTCTCGTGTTTAAAAAAAGACGTATATTTCAAATATACATGATACATTGTGTAAATAAGACAGACATTTTGCCCAAATCGGAGTTTTCCTTTAATACATTTGAATTGAAAATTTTCTATTCTGCAACACTGCTCATGCTTTGGAACATTTCAGACATTCTTAAATGGGTCTTAAAAAGTCTAAATGGCCAGTTACTATATAGATTCTATATTCAGTACTACTTTGTAATTACATATGTGGACGCAGAAGACAAAGTGTAACTGTGTTACACTGGAGAGAGAGTGATAAAATTCTTCCTGTCACACAAACTCTCGCACTTTCTATTAATGCCTCTCTCTCACATACACTGCACACACACACACACACACACACACACACACACACACGCACTGTCAC
>OMLF01023412.1:2071-22272 GCA_900302615.1 Holocentrus rufus
CTCAAGGGGGAGGGGGGGAGGGGTTCTTCAACACACACAGCAATGCATGCACACACATGCACATGCACGCTCACAAACTTAAGCCTTATATCTTTTGATTTGTTTGCCTCTCCTTGCTGTAATTGTCTTTGTCACGTTGTTTATTGCCGGGTAATGCCCTTCATGATGAAACTGTTTTGTTTAAAAGAGGTCTCATAAATAAATTTGCCTTGACTTGACATGCCTCTCGTTCTAAGAAGGCTGCATGCACTGTAGTTGTCAAAGTGTTGCTGCATTAAATTACGGCTTTATCTTTATTCCCACTTGGCAGAGTGGAGCTTTCCCTCCAACTCAGAAACAAGGTGTCATGCTGTACTAGCGAGGGCAATGCATTGTTACTCTGTGATAGGAGCTTTGTAGTGTGGGGGAGGGGCGGAGGGGATGGAAGGGGGGCTTATGTAACGGATTTGAAACGATGAGGACGTACACTCTATGCAGATGTATATGCTCGAGTGAGAATTTAAGTGTAGCCGCCACTCAGGGCTAAAGGTCCAAGTCTCCAGATGGCTGCCTGCTTGTAGCGCTATAGCGGTCTAATGTTGCAGAGTAGTAGCCGTGATATACATGATCTCCAAGCACTGACCTCGCCTCTATTCCTCACACACACACACACACACACACATTTGTGTGAGGATTAGAGTGACCGTTTTCCACCAGAGCATGGTCTCATTGTATTTCTCTCATTCATTTATCTATAAAACATTCTCGATCTGTTTCCAAATCCCATAAGCTGCTTTGCATGCAGCGGAGCATGCCCACTTTCTCTTGCCAAGGCCTTAATTGTCGGTTTTCTATCTTTTTAACCTGTCCTCATGCGTCGTTTTGCATGCAGGATTGGAATGAGCTGAAAAGGTTTCTCATAACACCGCCGAAGGTCAGCCGGGGCAGCGGGGGACCGGAGCTCGAGCCCCTGTTTCGGCAGGCGTCCACCTTTGCAGCAGTGTCCCTGATCAAGACAATGAATCCCTACCAGCTCCACTGGAGCCGACCCTGACCTCTGATCTCCCTGTGGAGCGTGCAAATCAAAAAGAAAATTTCCCTACAGGGATCCCGTTTTGCAGTATTATTATTATTATAATAACTGGGCTGATGGAGGAGGCATGCAGTGCACACTTGAGTTGCATTGCACAGCCTTCCAGTTCACTGGAATTTAGAGCAGATGACTTATAGTGTTTTACATTTTTATCTGGGGAAATGAGACTCGTTCCAACAAATGAGCTTTGTTGCTCCAGATATGTAGATGGGAATGAAAGAAGTGTGATACAGCAGGCTCTAAAATAACTCCTTTCTGCTTACTCAGCCTGTTATACAGCCATATGAAAGTTAATGAATGAGCTAATATTAAGAGCCAGTTTTATTTATTTATTTATTTGTTTTTTCAGATTGGTTGGCATTTTCCAGTCAGAGTGTAGGAAATGCAGCGAGAAGTCCAGCAGGCCGTGAATTTACACGGGCAGACGTTTGATTAAATCAGATAATTCTTCCACATATTAACCTCTTTTTAGTGAGCAGGCAGACCAGTGACTGCAACGTACAGAGGAGAGGAAGATCACTGGAGCAGCAGGATCTGTTTTGGCTTGTATTTATGTTTAGGTGAAGGACAGAATCACTTTAATACCATATAATGTGCAAAACTTTGGCTTAGTAACACTGGCTTAAACATATTGTGACACATTTAACAACAGGGATGAACGATATGGTCAAAAAAAATATCATATTGCAGTTATTCTGACTGATCCTACAATGCCAATATGGGTCACGATTTTAGGGGTAATGCTAATTCTTGCAGCATTTTGGATGAGAAAATTATTAAAATTATGATAATGTGACTTTTGATGCAAGACAAACAAATAATATAGGCGGAGACATCTTGCATATCGCCACAATACTTCACTTATAAAGCTGTTCTGTGACATTTTATCTTTATCAGGAATTTGCAGCTCCTGCTATTTGGATATTGCACATGGCCACATTGCAAATTTGGTAATATTTTGGTTGATTCCAAATCCCTGGTTAACAATAGCATTCACATAAAGCTGACAAATTGTCCGCTTGCACACTGCAGACTGACACGTAGCACAATGCAAGGGCAGCAGGACTTGACATATAAAGGGAAAATGAAAGACATATCAAAGGATAGTGAGCTATGCACTTCTCTCTACATGCTTTTTAGCATTCTGCAGCTGTGTGGATTCAAGGAGTTACTTTATGTGCTAAGAGATTATGTAAAAGTTAAGCCCCCCCTGACTCAGAAACCACACTCCCCCCTGCTGGCTCCGGGTTTCATCCTGCTTCTGTGTCTTCTGTGTTTTTGAGTCTGCAGGTTTTTCATTCTGGCCAAACGCTACAGAAGCTAATTTCACTGATTAGCATACCGTCAATGAGAGAGGGGAAACTAATTAGTGAAATCAGCTGCTGTAGCGTTTGATAGGAATGAAAACCTGCGTACCCTTGGCCCTGCATGACACATGGCCTTCATTGTTTCATTGTTCGGTTGTAACCTGTATTTATGTGCTGATGGCTTACCAGGCATTCATGCTCTTCCACAGCAGCGCCGTGCTTCACACTGATACAGGTACACACTGCAATAAAACATCCATCCAACAAGACATCCAGTCTTATATTACGTAAGTCTTTAATATTGTTTTTTTTTTTTTTAAAGCAAGTGAAAAACCAAGTGAGATGAGATAACCCCTGATTTTCAGAAAATTCTGGAAACAAGTTAATTAGCACTGGAAACAAGTGGGATTATCTCATCCCACTGGCAGATTTTTTACCTTGTTTGAAGAAAAACAAGATTTTTGAGACAGAAATGACTTGTTAAAATGGAGATTTTTTGCTGTGCACACATTCCCATCTGCCCAGTGCAGCCACAATCTCCCACTGGAGCGGTCTGGGGTTAAGTGCATTGCTCATGAAGCATGTTGATGATTGTAGTACAGGGAGGGGAGAGCATTACTCACTCATTATCCCCAGCCCGACCAGCAGCCTTGCAGTTATAAGGCCATACTGCTGACCTCTGGGCTGCTACCTCAGCTTCATTCTCTCTCGGTTGAAGGAAAAAAAAAATTGAAAAAGCCCTCCTACCTTGCTGGCGTAGGCGATCAACATAACAGGTCCTGTCAATGTCAAGAGCTTTCTCCTCCGCTGCCATGTTTCTGTGCATATACAGGAAGTCATTTTCTGTTGTTGTTGTTGTTTTTATTTTGCATTTTCTCGCTGGATGTTTTATTCATTTCCTGGCATGTTTATTAAGTTAATGAAAGGAGAGACGAGGATTGAACTCATCATGTTTTATGGATCAAAGACACAATGAGGTCTGTGCTTCTTTGCCTGTGTGTTTTTCTCCCAATTAGCCGAGTGGCTGACATTGCCTCACAGATGCCAGACCCCTGTGGCTGATGTGAATCAATAGGAGGCATGAGAGAAACCCGTGGGAGCTTTGCTCATTCGGGTGTCAGAGCCCGCTCTCCGTGTTGATATCAAATACCCAGCTTAACCTATTTATTATCGTCTGCATGATCTCCTCACGTTATCCCATTTCTCATGGCTCAATCAAATCGTTCTCTCACTCTTGTTGCCCAAAGAGGCCTTGGATTACATCAAAGTTATTGTGTTCTTTGTACTTATGAGTATGAGCTTCAAACAAATTAATGAGTGTATGTTGCTGGCTAATTAATTTCAGCTGATACGGTTTTTGTCTGCACGCAGAAATAGTTGTTCCATATACTATTTTCTGTCTGTCCGAAAATAGCCTTGAGTTTGTTATTGGAAGCTGGGGTCCCAAATATGTTCTTTCTGCGGGACTGCAGTTGTGAACCA
This sequence comes from Holocentrus rufus, assembly GCA_900302615.1. Classification (NCBI taxonomy): domain Eukaryota; kingdom Metazoa; phylum Chordata; class Actinopteri; order Holocentriformes; family Holocentridae; genus Holocentrus; species Holocentrus rufus. The sequence continues at coordinate 5,933 of OMLF01023412.1, forward strand.
GTTATTTCATCCAGTGCCTTCAAATGCATCTCTCCTCCCTTCATTTGCAAGCTGCACCCGACATGAACCAGCTCCTCATAGAGAAGGTCAAATGCTAATAGAGTGAGGTTTTTATTGAACAGCGCTGACAAAGTGGACAGCGTGAAGTTCCGCAGGTCTGCTTTAAAACCGAACGGGAAGCGCACACGTCCTCTTTGTAACACTGCTCACTGTGAAGCGCGTAAATAATTCTAGATTAATTTGGGTGCAGAAAAACATGTGCAGCAAGGACATGGCTGCAGAGAGATTAATGCATTTGAACTCAAGTGCACAGCTTAGGAATTTTGAATGTAAATTTATAGAAAGATGTGGATAGTCTACTGTACACAGCTTATCTTATACTGTCCCTTTGCATGCAGAGAGGCCCTCGTGCCCTTGTACCATCCATACAAGGATGCGAAACTATACAGCATCCCTGCAAGAATGTCATCAAGACAAATTCCTCAACATTTATCATACTTGGTGTGTTTCTGATTTGATATAAGATCTGTGCAAGATAGGATTAATGAGATCACACTCCCAGAAAACCTTTTGTTTTTCCTTGAAGGTGTTTTGGCGTTTTGCTTTGCAACACAACCTAATAGATTTCTGAAGTTATACTTTGGCTGCAGCCCTATCAGTCTACCTTACTGCTAGCCAATGTTTGTATGTAATTACAGAGTACATCACGCCGCACCGTTGGGTGCCTTCCTATTTTAAAGTGGTAACTATAACGAATATAGTTGCCAGGGTGTGCGTGCATCGTCAGCTCAGGGCAGCCAGCTGAGACTCGCTCCATCACCGCCGCTCTCAACTGGGTCATGAAGGGAAAAAAGCTTGGGATGAAATGGCTTTCTCTTAATAAAGAAATAACAAAATAGCAAACCATGGAGTTATGCATGACGCAAGAAACCCAGATAGTGTTTACTATGCTGTGCTGTTTGTACACAAGTGCCCAAGCCAGCAGTTTTTCTCATATTTAAAACAAAGGATCATTACATAACACAGGAGCTTATTATTTGCAGGTTTCACAGTCATTCCCTCAGCACAGCATTGTAGGCAGACCTGTGCTGTATAGAAGGCCCATGTGTAAATACCTCATAATGACTTGTTTTAGCGCCAGAGGGGTGAAATTTACCAAGTAGACAATACATTAATCCCAAGAAAGTTCAACAAGAAGCTACGTGGGCGCTCATTTAAGATTATTTTCTGTGACTGACAACTTCTCTGATACCATCTGATGTCCTGCTGAAGCAAACTCCATCTAGTTCGCACTGCAAGCAATTTAAAACAATGCCGAAATCATGCTAAACGTGTCAAAAGCGATTCGCTTGAAACCAGATAAAGGGTGGCATTGGAGATTGAACGGTTGCGTTTTGCTGGTGTGATGGACAGATAATTTCATCAATAAAGCTGCCTGTGGAGTGCAGTGATTGATGGGAGAGCAGGATGGCATATATATGATTTAAAAGACAAGTTATAGGGGTTTAGTGTGAGTGATTTTTTGAGCTGCTGTTAGCTGTGTTCATTGCTGAGAAAACCTTCATTTATTTTCCCACTAATAAGAAGAATAAATAAACATTAAAAATTAATTCAATGAGCTTCAACAGGACAGTTAGTTTTTGAATAAATACGGTTACACACTGTAACCCACAACAAAACAGTGAATAGTGAAGTCTAGCCCCCAGCAGCTCATGGGTAATTAATAAGGGAGGATGTTTTGGTAGTGCTGTAGGTAAATACCTAATATGTAGGAAGTAATCATCATGAGCAATTGCTAGTAAATATTTTGTTAGGTTAAAAGAAAAAAAATCTGTATCTGCGTATTGTGTGGAAAATTACTAGGTACATAGTAATTGTAATAATACTTGTAGTACTTGTAATATGAGGTACTTTCTGACATTAACTTTATGGGCATTCCTTAAGTGTGTAGTCAAATCAACATTACCAGCTAAACAACTGCGTTTTTCATGGATAGCGTTAATGGAAGTTGTTTTGCTAAATTAGACTGTTTATTGGTTTATTGGATCCTCATTAGCTGCAGCTTATGCTCCAGCTAGTCTTACGGGGATCCCCAGGAATCACAAACAAGTGCGGGTCCTCTGCTGCTGGTGCCCCGCTGGCTTGGCGCCAGTCAGGAGTCAAATGGAAGTGATGGGAGAATGGGGCTTGTGCATTTTGGCCTGAAGGTGGTGCTAGAGGAAGGGTCATAGGGTCACCACGATCAAGAGGAATCTTCCTTTTATAAGTATGAAAGCACATACCAAATAACATGCCAATCCACAAATTACATTTTATGATATCTTGTTTGCAAAGTTGAAATTTCAGCCTGAAGGTGGTGCTAAAGGAAAAAGTCATGAGGTCGCCAAAAGTTACAGGGTTCATCATCTTCATCAGCATGGAGGTGCTCACCACATTTCATGGCAATTTGCCTGATATATTTAAAGATTCGCTGACTTGGAGTAAAGTGTTATGATGTGTGTGAATAGGCAGTGTATTGCAATTTAATATTTAACCATAAAATGTCAAGCCTCAGTGCAGATCTTTTACATAAAAACATGTCGGCCAATATATTGTTATTGAATGTCAATACATGTATTGGCCCCAAATAGCCAGTATTGGTTGGGCTGTGGTTTGCTTGAAACTTACTCACTTGTCTTATCAGCTAGTAAGCTAATTAGCTTGTTAGCTTGGTGACCTCATGGCCCTTAATCCTGCACCACCCTCAGGCCAAAGTAAGCTAGCTGTGGTTAAGTAACACTAAATAAATCAGCAGCTGTATGAATATTTCATGATTTCAGCCCTTATATTGGAATTACTCATTGGATATGAAATGATCTTAGCGTGCCCTATACTGATTTAACTGCCTTCGTTTTTTTGGCAACTGATGGAGGTCTTCATTGCCATCTTCTTTTTTTTTCTGATAATTGCTTTATTTTTTTCAGAAGTCTATGAGATGCTTTTTTGTTCCTGCTTTATTAAAACAGGTGAACACACACCAGAAGTTGACCGTGGTGACTGCAGTCCTGGCAGCAAGTCGGACTGGGCGGTTTTGCTGGAATCACGACTTAACCAGTACGGGACGATAGGGGGTTCTGGCATGCTTCTTGCACAGCCTCTACACAACATTACAGGTTGCCGGCGTGATTGACAGACAGCCTAACACGAATAAAACTACTCGTCTGGCACAGTGATTCATTGGTGAGCTGGCAGCGTGGCACACAGGTGATTTACTCACTCAGCTACTTGGTGGAGCAGCTGCTAGCTGGTGAAGCCTTTCTGTGGGCGTCTCACAGGATGGCCATGTCACTTTGATTAGGAGCCCAGTCGTTCACCATTTACAGATAACCTGGAATCCTCAGTCACAGCAATTGTGACCGTTTGTGGACAGACTTGGAAGAGAGATTAATGTGAGCGCCCCGAGGCACAGTGTTGCAGCAAAACAGGTGTGTGTGTGTGTGTGTATGAGTGGATGGCTGGATGTTTGTGCGTGGTTGAGTGGGTGTGAGAGAGAAAGAAACAGGAGGAGGAGGAGGAGGAGAAGAGAGATATAATATTAATAGAGAGAGAGAGAAATAGAGCAGGACAGCAACGGAGAGAGAATATGAGAAAAAAAAATGTATGTGAGAGAGAAATAGAGCGCGAGAAGAACCGAGAGACAGAAAAATAGAGAGGGAAGGGAAACCATTAGTAAAGCTCCCATTAGACATCAGGAGGAGCGTTGCATTTTCTGCACTGCTGCGATAGAGGCTCGGCTCCTGCTAAAAAACCGAGTCGGTTTAACGGTTCCGGGGAGAAGACTTGATTCTGATTGTCAGCATTAAGTGGGATGAAATTAAAGCTGACTGAATGTCCCGTGGACCAGTTAATTGTGTTCAGTTGGTTTGAAAGTGTAACGTCGTTGTGGGTAAGGCTGAACATGACCCCCGCGCTCAGTACAGTAATTAGAGATTTGACTACTTGCCGGAGAGAGTAATGTGATCAGAAATCATAATCCATGTTTAGCAAAGGGGTGCGGTTGGGAATAAACTACTGTGAAGTAAGTAGCTTGTGGGACCTAATGAGCAGGGCTTACTTCACTGTGACTGATGGCCTCTTGGTTGCCACTGTGTATTGCCATTTTTTTTATTTTTTTTTTTCCTCGTGTCTCAGTTTCTCCTGCTGGTAAATCCTATCAGCGAGGTTGCGGCTGCTGTTGGTGCTATTGTCTGTGGCCTCAGTGAATCACTTCCTGCCCTCTCTTTCCTCTGACAGATAGCACTGCCTACTGCTAAGACCCCCTGTCCGCTAACAGACTCAGCGTGAGCCTGGCACAGCGAGCAAGCCTCAGCCTCCTGAGAAACACTAGTTCAATTTCCAGTTTTATTTTTACCCCGACTGCAGTCTATGCCAGGCTGCAGTCCAGGGGCATTGCAGCTAAAATTAAAATATCAATAAAGAGCAAAAGATAAAATAGCGTTGCAGTTGCATCACAGATTGGGTTAAACCTCAGCTGGTGCAGGTATACAGGAGAACTGCAGGAGATAATAAATACAACCAGCTAAGAAAAGAGAAAGATGATAATGTGCTTTGAATGTGGTTTTAGTTTAGCGGCTTTAGAGGTGCATGTGAATAATCTGATGAAGTAGATTACATTCCAATCCCGTGCCCATCTAGTCTCTATTCCAGAGTACTTCAGATTAGCTTGAGAAGAGTCAGCGCTCAGTCAACCCAAACAGAAACCACAGAAGACTCGAGGCTTTGCTAGCTAGCTAACTACCCAGCAGGCAAATTTAGCAAAGCAGCCAATCTAAATGTTATTGTGTGACTGCTAGCCACTGCTAATGCTAGCTTATACTGCCTACTTGGTTTACATCAGAGTTTTTATCTGAGGTTTTTATCCAGCTTTTAGTTTTTAAATGGTTTTTCCTAGACCATTTGACTATAGAGCTAAAGATAAAAGCGCTAATCATAAAACATGAACATTTCCAAATAGGTATATACCTGTCTCACTGACATAAATGGCAATAAAACTGAAATTTATTGACATATTGATCAAGGAATTTGTTGATATCATCATCTCACAACCCTGACCTTTACAGAAATGTAATATATGTACTTGGGTGGGTAATATGGATAGGTTATATCCATATTAAATACCATATATGAAACATTTTCACACATTTTTATGTATGGACAAGTTAGAGCTTAACTCGCCCACATTTTCCCAGCCACCCTGACCTTTGCTTGAAAAAGATCTGCCTTTAACCGAAAGACAACGGCATTGTCTCAGCCCAAGCCTGACCCAAGCCCAAAGTAGGCATTAATTAATTTGTCTGCCAGATAATGAACTCACACTGAACAATGTTTTTGCTCATAATCCTATAAGCTACGATATGGTTTGACAGATCAGAGGAGAGGAGTCTCGTTCCCAGAGGGACGGGAACCATCAGGAGTGATGAGGGCCGGTTGTTATCATAAAATAGACTCCTGTCTATAACAAATAAATTTAGAGCCGCTGCAGCCTATTACAGGCTGTAATATATCTTATCAAAACAGTAAATGGCTGCTGAGAGCCTAGAGGATTACACAGGGTTCCCACCGGTCATGGAATTGCTGGAAAGTCATCGAATTCTTGGACTAAGTCATGGAATAGTATGGAATTTTTTCTGCCTTAATTAAAAAAAAAACTATTATTGGCCAAATATGTTCACTCCCCCCTCAGAATAAAACAATGAATTTAATAAGACTTATGAAATACTTTAAAAATTTTGATCAAGGAAGAAAAAAAGTCATGTTACCTTTATAGATATCGGTCATAAAAATTCTGTGTTTTAGTCATGGGAAGTCATGGAAAAGTCGGAGTCAGATTTTACCTTGGTGTAAACCAGAGGAAACTGTTCTCTCTGAATAAGGCGAGTTAAAAAAAAAAAAAACCTTGAACCAAGCAAGTCATAAATTAAGCCCAAATTGAACCTATCAAGTTCTGCTGAGTCCCTTTGGGTTGTCAAGGTCTATTCCAAATGCACCAGCTGCCTTTGTAATATACTGCATATGCTGGACAAATAGAGGTACATATGTTTTTTCATATACAGACACAAGTTACACATACTTTACGCTCAACATATATATGTACAGTTCTGTATATCACCATATCCAGGGGGGTATGTATGGCTAAATATTCAACATACATTTCTCTGGTAGTGGTATATATGTTCATATATTAGATTTCCATCATATGTTTTCCATGCACATCATAGATTACAGGTGGTACAGCATCAGGTGCACAAAGTACCTCCCTCTGCACTACAGTAGCTGTGCAGTTCCTCAGCTGTCTTAGCATTCCAGTCACCCACGGGCGAGGTGCGTCTCTGTCAGAAATGTCAGAGGCTAGAGTCAACTGAGCGGTGGTGTTGCTTTATACTATCAGTCAGCAGTGACAACAGCCCTTCAGTTTTCTCTTTTTTTCACCAGCGGTGTTTGATCTCGGGTCCTCCTGGACGCATGTCACGGCCTGTATAAGCAGTGAAAAATTCATGACGGAGCAGGACAGATGCGCGTGCTGCCCTCCGTGGGAGCCCATTAGGAATCAGGAGAAGTAGCGGGGCCTGCCCTTCAGCGGATAAACAAAACCCCTGGTCAAGTTCGATATCTCTAGATTAGTTACCACCAAATTTTCCAAGGCAGTGCATGAGGATCTGTCTCAAACGGTTTCCATCGCTTGTCATTGCAAAAGCGGTTTGTTGCCACAGAGCTCTCGAGCGGAGCAGACGGCGCTCAGCGGCTCTCGCTGGAGGCAGAACATAGAAATCTGCTCCTAGATCGATGGACAGTGTCGTGAACTTTTCACCTCATTGTGCGCAGACAGAGGCGCGCCGAATGTTTTGATGACTGATGCAACCGCCGCTTCAATACCATCTTAAGTCTGCCCGGTGTGCGCCTGGACAGTGATTGATTGCTAAAGTGGTCCCTTCTCTTGCTTTCTCTCTCCGGCTTCCCACAGGAGGTTGTGATGGTGAGGATGAGTTCTGAGCCCAGGGCTTTGCAGCGGTGTGAAGATGGAGTCCTGACCCCAGGTGGCTCCTCCACCTTATAATCCTCGCCCAATTCACTGTGAGTATTACATCCAGCTGTCTATGTGGCCGCCACAAAGACGGCTGTAAAGACCGAATAAGGCCATGAAAGAATTCACAAATGCCACTGTTCAAAGTGGGAGCTTATGGCAGGCTCTTGTGATTTGGACACAAAGGTTCCACTATGGCGGATATGGATTAAACCTCTGGGCCAAAAATCGTGACGTTTCGGGAAATGTTGATTTAAAGAAATTGATTTTAATTGAGTGAAAACTTTTGCTCATCATTACGCTTTATTTATGGGTACGCAAGCATGTTCCTTTATATTCACAGAGTAACACACATTCATAATCCAGGATGTCTTCCTATACAATCTTCTACAGAGGTTTGGTACTAATTGATGAAGGAGAGGAAAGCATAAATGTAGTTTTCCATTCAAATGATGCTGTCGCTTGTTTGTGATGTCTGCGTGTGACGTTTTTATGAATCTGTGTTGTGTCTCTGTGAAAATTGACTGGATACACAGAGGAGGAAATACAAAGCAGCTCAAGCTGACCAATCACAGTCCAGCACCGTTTTGCGTCACCCTACACGCAGTTGGGACTAGGTGTGGACTTTGCCAACATCACAGACACCTAGCTGCACTTGGCATTTATGCACCAACATAACAGATTTGGTTTGGTTTGGGCTTCATTTCAGACTTTATTGTTTGGGTCGAGTGCTGCTTTGCTCTGTTTTTACTCATTGCTTTAACTTATTTTTTCATGCAACTATTTGTGGGAGCAGTGCAGTTTACTCTGGTTTGTAATCCTATAGGCTCTCAGCGCCCATTGGCCCATTTGAGAAGTTATATTATAGCCTCTAAAGAAGTCAGAAGTCTGTTTTATGAGAGCAACCAGTCCTCTTGATCTCTGACAGTTTCCTGTCTCTGAGACTCCTCTCACCTTGTCTATCAGACCATTTCATAATCTATGGGATTATGAGCAGCAGAATATTGTTTGGTATGAGATCATTATCTAGCCGGCAAATGAATGTCAACACTGGAAAAAAAAAAATTTGACCCTGGACTATTTTGTTTAATTTCTACATGAAGATATAATTTCCTTGTTTTTACTTAAATTCATCACATTTAATTTATTGCAATACTTGTTTGTTTTGTTTGCTTGTAATTATTTGACTTCACATCATTAAGTAAATTGGATCCTCTATTTCCAGTTATATTAATAGTGTTGTTTCTCATTTTTGTGCATGAGTCTTGACACTGAAAAAAGGAAGTACAATCTGCACGTGCACGGTTTGATGCCAAGTAAACTTTACTTGAAAATATGCTCAGTTAAATTTAATAAGAATTTCTGCATGGAAATTGTTACCTAAGTCTTTTTTTCAGTAAATATCTGCCAAAGCTTTTCCCAGCGTATTTCAGGCTCAAGTTGGGCTCAGGCGAAGAAAAAAAACATTATCATTCAGGTTTAAGTTTAAGTTTCAGACTTGAAAAGGTTGGTCCGGGTGAAGTGAACACCTATGATGTTACAGCGCTGCAGCATTTTGATCTTGAACCATAAATTAGCCTTTCACAGCCGGCCCAGAGATTCAAACCAATGAACCTCCAGTCACAAACCTTTTCATTTCTATCATTCAAGCTAACACTGGACTTCATATACCGAGGATTATACTGTTTCAAATCAAATTACAGTGTTTTGAAGCCTCATGGCTGAGAAGAGCTGGCAGTGTTGTTAGGATGAAGCACACAGCTTATCCATAAAGGTTAGCGAGGGCGGGGACAATACAGAGCAGAGAGGCTGGAATAAATATAAAAAGCCCCTCCACCCCCCCTCTCTCCTGGATGTGGACACCAAGAGTAATGTCCTTTTTAATTTAGCTTCTGTTTTTGCCTATAAAATGGCTTTCCAGGAGGTTTTTCATACGGTCTGGCTGCTTTAGAGTAAATCACAAGGGATTGGCTTTTATTTAAGATTAATATTTCAGCAGTGGGCGCACTTTGTACCCAGAAAATCTCCTTGTGAGGGCTCTTTTCTTGGGATGCTTGCTCCGTGACCCCAAAATGTCAGCCTGGAATTGTCTCCCCAAGCTGACATGTCGGGGACAAGCAGGTACAAAACAAAAGAGGAACATCCTGCTGCGACGAAAAGTGTCCACACTGCAAAAACGCCCGTCTTAACAAGCCATTTAAGGCAGTACTGAGGGATAAACATCGGACTTTTCTTAATACAAGTGTTGCCTGTGTGTTGAGGGTTTTTTCCCTCGGTCAAGGCACAAATTAAGACCTCAAGATTTTCTCAAATCGAGTGACATCATCATCATTCCCAAGGTGTGATCTTTCTTCAGTCATGATTTTATCACTTTGTTTCAAGGAAATAAAAAAATGTCTCACTTATGTAGGCAGACATTTTTATTACTTGTCCTTTAAGATTCGACTATTTTTAGACACTATATTAAAAACATTTTTTGCAGTTTTTTTTTTTTCCCAGAGTGACCTGCTTGGGACAGAAACAAAACCAAAGAGAGGCTGCTTGTTTCAAGGATAGTGTCAAATAACTTCCTCTGACATTTAGAGCACAGTGGTGTCAGGGCTGTGTAAGCCTCTTAAATCTCCTTTCATGTTGTGGACATCAGGATTTTGTCCTCAGAGCTCACACTGAGAAGACTGTTGGTAAGAATGAGACAAATAATGAGAATAAAAAAGGTTTTGCATTTTAATTATCTCACTTCTGACTTTGAAAAAGATCCTCCTCCCATCTCTTCAACACACCATGCAGTGCTAATGATTACTGCTGCAGCTGGACAGAAACCAAAAAGTCAATCTGTCCATGATTTCATTTTGAATTCACAGTGTAGCTGGCATTTAAAGAGACAATTCACCCAAAATCCAAACATAAGATATTTTTCCTACTTACCCCTCGTGCCATTTCCATCCAGATAATCCACAACGCTCAGGGACGAAGTGTTTTGTTGGGAACTATTTCCTCCCGAAGAACACAAATTGTATCCATTCGCCCTGTTTTGGCACTCCTTGGGGGCGGATAAATACAGTTTGCCGGTGTTCGTTGACAGGAAATAGTTCCCAGTGAAACTCCTCACCCCCGACGGCTGCGGATTATGGCAGTTATCTGTGTCATTATCGCTTTTTTACATGTAAATTTATACCAATTTTAGCCCCATCATACCCCATTGTGTTGGGCTGGTAGACAGGGAAGCTCACAGCAAACTAGAAACATCAAACTATCTGTACTGGTTAGATTACACCAGGAATAAGTGGGGGAACATTTATTTTTTTGTATTTTAGGCGAACTCTTCCTTTAAAATCAAACACTGGCACGCACAAAGAGCACAGGAAATGGTGAATAAAATGTTTTAGCATCTTCTGAGTCACTGACCAAATGAATATCTTCTTCTCTCACGCTGTGAAATGGAGACATAATATTTATGCACAGTCTGGATCGGGAAAAATTAAGACAACATGATTATTATGTGGAGAATAAGAGCTCGTCGGGTCTTGTTTGTGTGTGTGTGTGTGTGTGTGTAGTCCTGTTTATGCCAGCTAAAGCCGTACGACTGTGACTCGGCAGTACGTGAGGGGCATTGCTCAGGATGCATGATCCTGCCTTAAGAGACGGCGTGTAGAAGAATGCCTCCATTAGGTTGCCATTAGTTGAAATATTATGCAAGGGAAATGGGAATATATATCCGGACAATGTATAAATATGAGGCGGTGGATGTGGAATGTGTATTAGAGCAGGCGATAATTCAAGTGGGGAGCAAAACAAGAACCTCTTAGCTCCTGTTGAATTTTTCATTGTTATACGGGGCATTTAAGGACCTAATCTGGGAGCTTGATCATCAAAGAACAAGACTGACACGGAGGAAGGTTTTATGCAAGATGGGAAAGAGCGTTTTTTTTTTTGGTTGTTTTTTTTTCACCCTCATAGTGAGAGTGGGATGAGAAGTGAGGTGACAGAAATAAAGAGGGTAATTGACATTGTCCTGCCTGAGTTTAACAAGCTGGTGTCACTGCTGCTATTATCACCAGCAGACTTTCGGATGCTCGTGAAGAAGAAAATAGCTTCGCATTCAGCTCCCACCCCTCCACCACCACCCTTTTTTTTTTTTTTTTGGGAAATGAACCCCTTTGAAAATGGTTTTCCCTATTCAACACGGCGTGTAACACAAAAGCTATTAAACCCTTCCATCAAATTCATTATCTTTCATCTCTTTTAATTGACTTATAAAAAGGCTGTGAATCCTTCATCTTGATAACCTGAAGCTAATGAGCTTTGCAGGTGTACCACAGTGTAATTATTGAAAGTAGGTTATTAAACATTTTCGTGCAGCAGCGATTTTCTGTCAGAACGGATTACCTTCATTTCTGTGAGGAGCCCTCTTGCACGGCGGCCTCCCACTGCGCCATATGTATCAGCACACGGGTCTTGATTTCTAACCATACTGTGCCATCGGAAATTTCACTTCTTGTTTCCGTGTGTGATGAACCAGCATTAAAGTCCCCATTCATTACTGCGGTGCATTTCCTTCCTGTTGAAACACTGTGACTTTACATGCTGATAATAGATTATAGATGTCTTTTCTACTCTTTCATGTCAGGACAGTGAGTCAAAGGTCAATTTTACATGAAGTTTGGCTGGTGAACGCAAACAAGTAGTGATGCACGATATGGATTATTTTTCAGCTGATACGACAATAATTTGACTTTTTTGTATTTTAAAAAGAATAACCTGTAGTCTATGCAGACCTGAGGGTAAGATTTAGTGAGCAAAGATGGATTATTTAATATTCCTTATCTCTGACCTCACCAAATGTAACTGACATCACTAAAAACAAAGAAAAGGTCTGACTCTTCAAATGTTTTTGTTCAAGTGAAGCACATCAAAAAACTTTTATGAGAACATTTTGCCCAAGAATTCAAATTAAATGCTTTGACATAATCTGTCCAATCAGACATGTCAATGTATTAAAGACAAGTAATTGAAACATAAAGTACAAACATAAAGGCTTTTATAGAACTGAAAGCTGCTTAGTCTGCAGAATACAGCTGATACTTACTGGCTATAATTTCATCATCAGAATAATCCATAATAATATAAGATTCATTAATATATCATGCATCCCTCCAAACAAGGCGATTTCTACAGGTCAAAGTCTGCAGCAGCACGTGTCAGCTGGTCAGATGAATGCAGGATTACAGCTGTATGTTGTGTTACGTTCCTGTCTGCTGTGTCGTAGACGTTAGAGACACATTCGGCGTGGATCATATGCCACGCTGGGTTTGATCTCATTTTGTGCTCAGTTGCTCTCATGCGTGTGTAACTCAGGTTTGGCTGTGCTGTAACCAACAGTGGGCCTGCACATGTTTTTAGATGCCATGTGTGTTCAGTGGATTGTTTTTCTGGATACATACAGTATGCTGCATATTCAGCAAGACACAGCTCGTCATCAAACAGCTACAGAGAGCAGGGCTGATTATTTTCATTGTCGGGTAGTCAGTAATCTATCAATACTTTTGTCTTTAAAGTGTCAAATATAATAAATGTTTTTGAGATGTTAGCAGAGTCCAAAATGATGTCCTCAAAATGCTTCCTTAGTCTGACCAGCAGCCAAAAAATCCCAAAGTATCAATTTTATAATGATATGAGTAAGAAAAGGAAGACAATCTCAACATCGTCGTTGTCTTAGTGAAGCTAGAATCAGCAGATCTGGGATTTTGACTTGATGAATGTTTAAAACCAACAGTATCAGTCAGTTATTGAAGTTAACTGACTGATGGGTGATATACAGTATTAATGTTATACTGACATTGTGATATGAGCCCAGATATTGTCTGGGATTTTGGATGGAAGCTGTTCTACCTGCTCAGTCATCATATCCACTTTACCAAAGATTGTTTATTTAAAAAAAAAAAGAAAGATCCGTGCATATGTCTGTGTGCATAACTCATAAAAGCACCAAAAGTCCAATATCATAACAATACTGAGGTTTCAACAATGCTTTAATAATCGTTTAGTGCATCATGAAGCTGCATGGTTCTCTGCTATGTGGCTCCAGGGTTAGATGCCTTGCTCATGGGCACATTGTCAGTAGTTGTTGATATGGGCAGATTTCCCCACCCAGATTTTTCCATTATCTCATGCGATTGGTGTTTTTGATATTTCTATTTCTGAAACAACAAGAACTAATCCAACACATAATAGGACGGGATATGATCTCTCAGCTGTTGCAAGTCGTCTGAATGTGCAGGCGCGGCTGTCATAAAGCAGGTTTTGACGGGTCGACGCCCGATGCTTGCATCCTATTTACATTCTGTAAATGATTCTGAGATCAGGCCGCCGTGTCAGTGCATCTCATCGGCTTACTCTCCCAGACAGGATTTGCAGATATTGACATGAGGTCTGCCTGAGGTACTGTTCTGCACTGTGTGAATTCACCGACACAAAGCCGTCGAAAAATCCACCGCCGCAACAACACACACACACACACACACACACACACCGCTCCCCGCCGGTCTCTTCCGAGGTGCAGCGGCGCCGGGGGAAAATGATGAGTAGCAAATCCCCTCCGAGGGCATCCAGTGGTCAAATTCAGATTCCGTGAACCCAGGTGGGTCAGGGATTGCGTAGCTGGATAAAACAGATTTGACATAAAAACCACCAACAACAACAACAGCAAAAAGAAAAAAAAAAAAGCATTTCTACCTTTTTATCCATGTCTGGCCTTTTGCTTCTTTACCTTCTTCTCTATCAAACCAGATCAATCAAAAAAATCTCCATTTTAACAGGTTTTTAATCTCATATTCACTCTTAAAATCTTGTTTTTCTTCAAACAAGTAAAAAAAAATCTGCCAGTGGGATGAGATAATCCCACTTAATTCCAATGCAGTTTCACTTTTTTCTTTTTTTTTGTATAAATCTGTTGAAACAAGGCAGAATAAGGCAGATCAGCCCACTCGCGTCATAAAAATGACACTTTATTCAAGAAAATTCTGCAAACAAGTTGATTAGCATTGGAAACAAGTGGGATTATCTCATCCCACTGGCAGATTTTTTACCTTTTTTGAAGAAAAACAAGATTTTTTACAGTGAATATGAGACAAAATGACTTGTTATATTTTTGCAGTGCATGCACACAGGAATATGTTCCATGGCGGCTCTCAAGCTCGCCTTCCTCATCACGAGGCGCCGTGCAATGCTGTTGATCTGAAAGCCGGGGCTCACTGCAAGTCACAGTGAATAAAGGCGTGAGCTAAATACCTAAAATGTAAAATGTGTAAATTAGCAGTAGAAGTCAGCGCAGCAGGAGCCTGAGGTCATTACCATTCATCTCTTTCCCAGCAGGCCCTCCGTGGAGACTGGTTATGGTGACGGTGGTGTTACAGGAATTGATCTCAGGAGGATTTTCGCTTCACGGGAACTGGTCGTTACGCAATTTATCACAGCCAGACAGGAACCTATTTGAACCCAACATCTAATTCAGCAAACTTCATTTCCCAAACTGGTTGAGGCCGGAGTAACAGTGTTCATGCACGAGTGTGGGTGTATGTAGAGCCTCCTTTGTGTGTGTGTGTGTGTGTGCATGCATGAATGAATGTGCGTGTTTATTCGTGCATGCATGTGCATGCTTGGCTTGTCTGCAAGTGTGTTACTGATACTGTGGCTGTGTGTGAGAGTAAATTTGAAAGTGTGTTGCGATCAGGGCTGCAGCTAATGACTATTTTTGCTGTTGATTAATCTGTTGATTATTTTGGTTAATCGATTAGTGATTAAGTCTTAAATGTGCCAGAAATAATGACAAAGTCTCATGGGAGGTCAGCAAAGTGACGATTAAGGAAAAAAAAAACTACAGGATTAATTTTATTATGATGTGAACATTAAAAAGTAAGCAAAAGCAAAACCTGAGCCAATCTTAGCATCTCAGTGAAGCTGGAATCAGAAACTGTTTGTAATTTTTTTCTTGATGAATGATTGATGTGGTGGTCAGAGGAATCTCAGATGGGGGTTTCAGGCTTCACTCATCAGGAGTCACTGGCTGCACCTGTGATTCTCTCTCAGCTGGTGGTAATCAGACCGGCTGGGAGGAGATATGGGGAGGCTGGGTGTGCCTGGCTCAGTTGGCTGTGAGTCACCAGGGAATCAGCACCTTTAGCTGATTGTCTGTGTTTACTGTGTGTGTGAATGTGTGTGTGTGTATTCCCTTCAGCCATTAGGTTTCTGTTCTCCCCTTCCTAGTGACTCCCAACTATGGTTTTTCTTTTTGGTTACAATTTTTTATTTACTTCTTATCATTTTGGTAGAATTAGTGGGTGGTTGTTGGCGGAGTGATATTCCCACAGCCTCCTTTTCAGACACTAAGCGGCCCTATTTTATTACTTTGCTGTTTTGTGATTCCTGTCAGTTTCCCCAACTAGCGACTCCCACTTCCTAAATTTTGTGTTTTGGGGAAACGTAACACTAAAACAATGAACAATGTATTTGATCAGTGTTTCTGTCAATGGACTGAAATATCAATGGATTAATGGTTTCAGCAGTAGTTGTGTAAATTACATACAGTCACAAGTGACAGCAGAACTTTGATATCAAGTTTAATATCTAAAATGTGACACTACAGCACATGGACTTGCTCAGGGGTTTTGTTGCCAGTTGGATGTTTGTCTTTGTCAGCGCTGAAAATGAAATTTTTCCTTATTTCATTTCTGCCACCAGTTTTGTCAACCAGTTTAAGTGGAATGGGATTCAGTATGAGAGCTGGACGACAGTTCAGTGTTATCGTTTATCTTCTTTTGAGTAGACTCAAACTGTGATTCTTTGATTTTGGAGGATCGTGTCACAGAATTCTGCCTTCTAATGTGATGATAAACAAACTTTACATGTAAGACTGCATTCACCACCAAATCCAGCAATGTGGCACTTTTCTGTTACTGTTGCCAAGTTTTCAGCTAATTTCAACCATCCTTCTTCTTCTTCTTGTTCTAACTCTTCCAAACCACACACAGTATACGCCATATGAATGTGATGCTGAAATTTAATTTCACCTTTCAAAATAAAAGTATTAAATGCTCAATTCAATATTGAATTTATTGAAGTATTTAGATTTTGTGACAAACTTCAGACTGGCATTCCAACAAAACTGGGGTCCACCAAACTTTTGTTTCCAACTCTTGCCTTTTCACCCTTCATCGTGTGTGTGTGTTGTGTGTGCATACGTGCATGCTTGCTTTCCAAGGTGTGTGCGCGCCTCAGCCATGTG
>OMLF01023433.1:4288-18980 GCA_900302615.1 Holocentrus rufus
AAACATAATCTTCTTTAGCCAACGTCCAGGACAACATTACTTGTGTGGCTGAGTAAATTTTGTGTGTGTGTGTGTGTGTGTGTGTGTGTGTACATTTGCCATGCTTTGATAAAAATGGGATATTGTAATCGTCTTGCTATTGTATGTTTCTGTAAATCCTCTCCACCGGTTATTTCCAGGGGGAGGTATGGTTGGGAGGTTCCCAGCACAGCCGTGTTCCGCTGGCCACTGGCCAGCTCTTCTTAAGCAGTTGAGGGTTTAATGTCTTGCTCAAAGGCACAGCAGTTACCCAGCAAGCACTTCTGGTTCACTTCCCTTATTTAAATTTTCCCAGACAGTGTAGGGAGGTGAATTAGCCTCCATTTACAAGCTGGCCTGCAGGTGGCTCAACATTCAATTGACTGTCTTAAAGGTAAATGGAGCAATGTTGCGTGCATTTTTTTTGTTTGCAGGAATACGAGCCCTTGCAATGTGAGAGTCATCATTTGTAGGTCTCTGTCCACCATACAGTTTATAGCCAGCCCTGTTGTTATTGCCTGGTTTGAGCTTTCTAAATGTCTGTATCAGCTTGACGATAAGCTCCCTCTCTGCCCTCCACTTCACCCCCCTAGCTGCTGCTTTTGCTTCATTCAAAGCTTCTCTGAAACTGCACATTCTGCGGATTTCAGATCAGTTGTGCAAGTGTGTTGTTAATCAGCAATGCAGCAACAGAAACAGTTAATTCAAAACTTACCTTGAAGCTGAGAGGCTACAGTTTCACATTTTCAAATTGAAGCTCAGAGACAAAGTAATCTAACCAGAGGGTTACTAGTATAAAATGTGCCACTCATTTTCAACCCCCCAAAAATACAAAAAACTTTTTTCTTTACTTTTGCTTTCTACAAGCCAGCTGGCAGTGTAGAGGAAGGGAAGGAGGCATGTGTACTTACAGAGTTTGTGCTCGCAACACCATCTAGTGGTCAAAAATAACTCAGTGCATCTTTCAGCACTAATCTGTAAAAATTTCATATCAATAGATGTCCATTTTGACATGTTCTTTGTGCTGATTGGTGAGACACAGTAGTGATTCCACTTACTGCCAGTTCGTGAAAGCTTTTACATCTGCTGACCTGATGTATGGTAGCTCTTTTTAGGGAAAAATCCTCTGACACATAACAAGTGATGTTTTTGTTTCTAATTTGTTTGAAATAAGTAGAAACAGAGCTTTGTAGTTTGCATGTGCTATGATATCCACTATGGTTGAACAGATAAAGAAAAGGGTGCCACCTATGAAACCAAAACTGCATCAACAGAAAATCTAATGAAATAAACGTGAAAACATTGGCCAAATGACAAGTGATCCTTCTCAGTACAGTAAAAAAAAATGCTCACTGAGAATATTTGAGAAGGTCTGGTCTTGAGAAGCATTATACAGCTGAAATACAGAATCCTGGTTATAATCCTCAGCATGGGAGATTAAAATAGGACCCTGAATATAGCTGGATATAGGCTGTGCTTTGGAAGTTCACTACACTGCACACATGACATTTAATTATATGCGTATGGTTATGAAATGGTGTACAAATTGGAACAGTGTCATCCTTTAGGTAGATGGAGCAACGATGGGTTTGGGAGTTTGTATTTCCAAACACATTCACCACCGTCTGATTCTTGGGACTTTTAGTGTCGTTTGCATTAAAGAACCTGAAAACACACAAATGACAACTCCTATAAATGCATTTATTATACATTAAAGTGTGATATAAAATATATTAAATCTGTGAGTGTATAATCTATATAGAATACGGTCAAGTTTTGACCTTGGGTTGGTTTGAAAACACACACCTTTGGCAACATCTATAACTGATAGAGCCAAAGTATATTATAAGGCTCAGCAGAGTCAAAATGAGTGGGAGAGCAGGTTATGTGATTGGCGACGGAGCCAACCTTAAGGAAGAGAGGTCTGTCTGAGAGAGGTAGCAGGAGACCGACTGGATTCTGCTTAATTCTAACAGATTACTACAACTGATAGAAGAACACCCCAATCTACAGTATGGCACAGGCAATACATTCTGACATTGTGGAGTTGTTCCGGTCGGCATGACTGATGTTCTGGAAGGTGTGATTCTCAGGTGATGAGTAGCGATGCCTTTTGTCCAACTTTTCACACACTGTAGAGCTGGCAGCGGCCAGTGGTACATCTGGTTGTTAACTTCCTGTGTAAAGAAGACAAGTCCAGCTTGATCCTCTCTGTTGGTGTCCCTAGCAGGACTGAATCACTGTGCACACAGTTCTAATCAGGCCCAAAGGCAGCAGGTTGAGCAGGTCTTCTAGACGGATGAAGTGTGCGAATCCGACAACAAAGATTCTAAGGTTCTCCTAGAATTGGGTGTTCCTTTCAATAAGGCACCAGTTTCTGGAGACACTTTTTTTTCAGGGTCCAATAATCAAATATTAGCCTATTTGTCGTATCTTGAATAGATACGTGGATTAAATTGGTTCTGTTAACAGTCATGATACATCCTGTAAGATGATATCAAACATGATATAACCAGACTGAGATATTATATTGATGGTTTTAACAGTCAAAATACATGTTACAGACATTGTTCAAACAATATCAAACTGGATATATTGAATTGATTAAAGCACATATAGTTGTATTTATATTCCTTCAATCTTTCCTGAGTCTTTGTGGAAAAGATGAATAGAAAGTGACCTGATCTATGAACCTGTGGAATGCTTTTAGCTGAGCCGGATGGGTGTTTGGTCCTTAAAGTGTCAGTTTGGGTTCTGGTTAATATTACCAGTTGGGGAGGAGAGTAGAAGAAGATGACTTTGAGATCTGCCGATGTTCATAGTTGCTGCATAGAGGAGTACCTGTGCCTTTGCGTGTCATCATCTTTTTGTAATCACCACAGAGACAATGAGAGCATCATCCTTTTGGTGACTCTTAAAATTATTTCTTACATATTTTTCTGTAATAAAGCAATGTTTTATATCATAGGAAGAAGTGTTCAGCTTCAAAAGGAAGGAAAATCAAATTTTACAAATGGGTCACTTTATAGAAATTCAGTAGAATGTATTTTCTAACATGTTTCACACGTTCATTGTGTTCAATGGTTTTCAGCCCAAGTGGAATAGAATCAAGACTGATTTAAAAAAAAAAAAAAAACAACAAATGACTACGTTTACATGAGCACCATATACTGACTTGGGTATTGATATATTCTGGTAAAGCTGTGACTCATGTAAACACCTTGCATTACCCGATTAAGCTCTTACCCCAGTTATGAGAAACCTGAACAAGGTAGCTGGGTTCTGCCACTTACTAACTGGAATGCCTGGACATTTAAGCACCTTACCCCAGATACTACTGCCTACACTCTTTCCGAGCATGCTCATTTTGTAAGGTATGAAGCGAAAGGTTACAGGCCATTACATGAAAGATTGCATTAGCTAGGCTATTCAGTTGGCAAATAACATAATGGTGGAGGGAAAACCTTGTTGGAGTCATTACAGTTCTTGCTGCTCGGTGTTAAGAATGTGCTGAATCTTGTGTCATGGCAATTGGTTGCAATAGTTGATCTCTAAATGCTCTTTTTTCCTTGTGATAACAGAGGTGAGCCATGGCAGAGCCAAATTCCAACCGTCCCCAGAGGAAGATGTCCACCGCTGGGGAGAGTCTGTACAAGGTGCTAGGGCTGGAGAAAGGAGCCTCAACCGAGGACATTAAGAAGGCATATAGGTAAACAAGTCTTCATTGTCAACCAAGCAACTAGCTAAACCTCTCAGTAGGGCTGGGCAATATATTAATATTAATATCGTGATAAAAGACTAGATGTCATCTGGGATTTTGGATATTGCAATCTTGTGGTGTAAGTGTTTTTAAGGTTTTAAAGGGTGCATTACAATAAAGGGATGCAATTTGCTGAATGTATTACACTTGTAGCTGCTTTGTTATTTCTACCTGCTTGGTCATCATACTCGCATCACTAATAATTGTTTATGAAAAACCTCATAGCATGAATATCTTATGAAAACACCAGTTGTCATTCCTACAATATCGCCACAATAGTGATGTCAAGGTATTCAGTAAAAAATATCATGATATTTGATTTTGTCCATGGCTCAGTTGTCTCTTGAGACAAGAATAGTTCCTCATGGTAGGCAGGGTAAAGGCTAATTTATATTTCAGTGGCAAAATGGCGCCATAGCTACGCTGTTCATGAGACTATCGTCTCTCTTCAACCAGCTTGAACTGAGGAGATGTGCAAAGTACTGATGTTGCTGATATTAGTGCTCTTGGTAATATTTAACCTTACTGCTGTTATTTTATTTAGAAAGCTGCTAAATCATCACACTTAGATGTAAAGAAAGTGTCAGGAGAGCATTTATGAGCTTGTTAATTGTTGGCACAAGGATTACACTTATTAGTTGTCAACAATATCAACAATAATCATCTTCTTTAACTTACTTACTTCACTTTCCTTTGTTACATCTAGTTCATTTCTCTCTATGCTCTATTGTTTCTCCTCACCTATTTTTTGCTGTACTTTTCTCTTTTCACCCATCAGGAAGCTAGCGTTAAAATACCACCCAGATAAAAACCCAGACAACCCAGAGGCGGCGGAGAAGTTTAAGGAGATCAACAATGCCAATTCCATCCTGAATGATGAGACCAAGAGGAAGATCTATGATGAATATGGCTCCATGGGCCTCTATGTGTCAGAACAGTTTGGAGAGGAGAGCGTCAAATACTACTTCCTTATGTCCAAATGGTGGTTCAAGGTGAGATGAGGGCGGCTTATTGGGGTTTGATATGTGGTAGCTAGACTACGGTTTTGTTTTTATCACAAAAAGACGGTCGGTGCATTCTCTGTGGGGCTGATACATTGGCAGACGATAGAGAGAATGGAGGGCTAAGCCGATGCAGTGTGAAAATGTCAACTCAACACTTGAATGATTTTTATTTTAACACAGAGTATGTTTGTGCAGTTGAAAATAAAATTAATGTCTGGCTAATTTAAATACAGTATGTCCTCAAATAAAATCCGGTACTCAATTAAAAGCTGGATCTCCAATAATGGCTGGGGGATGTGGTCAACACGAACAAATAAAGGCTGGCCCCAAATACAGGCCAGCCATAAAACAAGAAGAAAAAACTGGGGTAGGGGAGGGGGAAAAATTTACCGGGAGAGGGGGGAAAATAAGCACACTGAGTGTCAATGTAATGTTACATCAAAATGGGCAAGGGCTAGCAAACTGCTTCAATCTAACATGGAGCTTCAGCTAAGGTAAGGTAAGGTAGAACTTTATTCATCCCCCGAAGGAGAAATACAGCAGCAGAAGTGCATAACAGAGATTACAGAAGTTACAGCCAAGTAACTTGATTAGAAGCAGTATGTATATGTACAATGTATATGTATATGTACGCTATGAATATGACTATGGTACATGTGCATGAAAAAAGAAATGTGTTAGCCCTTGATGCCCGTAACTAGGTGTCAGGAGCTGTCTGTTTTGGGAAAAGAAAGGTCCCTTAGTGTGGCACATCAGATCTAAGCTGTTTGGGCGCTTTGAGGCTCGCAGCTGGATCAATCTGTGGCTGAACGAGCTCCTGAGACGCATCAGTTCAGCCCAGAGAGGATGAGTGGGATTGTCCATGATGGCGTTCAGCTTCCTTCTCATCATCCTCTCTGTCACCGCCTCCGTCACTGCTACAGCTAGCTGTCACAGCTAGCCATGGCCCCGGCCATGGACTTTCTCGCATCAACACTACTACTCCAAGCCTGCAAAGAATATATTTTTAGTGAGTAAACTCTACAGCAATATTAGCTAGGAACACATTTACTAACATAGCAGCAAGACCCACAGCTATTCCAGTTTCAGCAAGTGGAATATTTTCACATTGCTGGACAGTTGGTTAATCTCACCACAGTCTAGACAATATTGTTACCCTACAAGGGGAACTAAAGCCCATCCAGCCCTGCTGGAATGTGTTACTGATGAAAATGCAGCCCCTAAAACTCCATTTTATTACAGTTATGGACTTTTTGGAACTCTGAGATCATGGTGGGTGATGAATATACTACTCAAGAATACTAGATAAGAAAATCCACATTTTTACCTGGGTTTACCATAACTTTAAAGGAAATATTTGGGGATGCTAATAGGCTTATGTATCAGTGGTTTAGACAGGCTATTCTGATATTATGCCCTTATTGTAATCTGAATTTGCAACAATTAATTTTACTGTCATGATGTGAGGCTCTCCCAAATTGTTATGGTCCTCACTGGTTGTAGTGTTGCTCTTGACCAACAGATGTTAATTCCTGCATTTAACAGAGCTTTGGTCTCAATGAAAATAAACACAAATGTCATGGAAATTTATTTATTTTGTTTGAGGCTTTTACAGTCATGGCAGAGTGCAGTTATCTATGTTTGTCAGGTACTGCAGGAAACCTCAGAGTACTGCACTAGGCTGCATTTAAAACTGCCCAAAGTAGAGGTAATTTAAATCAGCAAAAATCAACAAAGGCATTTAGACCAGTGATGCACCCAGGCCATCAGCAGTTGTGTTGGTCCAATCGCCCAACCCTAGAATGTGCACATATATCTGAAGACCAAAGCTCTATTTTTACAGGACAAACTGTTCCTGGAGATGTCCAGTGATTTGTGTTGATTGTGGAGAATATCATGATTTTAATTCTGTGCAAATCTGCCATGTCTCTGTGAATACAGCTCTGTCATCTCAGCTGTGATTTGTTTTTGGAACGAGATTTCTTCACCTTTTAGACTTCTCCTTTGATTGAAAATGGAAGCAGAAGTGGATAGAGGAAGGTTTTGAATACATTTTTTGCACAAATTTCAAGATTTACTTTGCTAAATCATAAAGTGACATATTCTAAACTCTTGACCTTATACATCTTTTTTTCTGGTACTGTACTCTTCATTTTTCAGCCAGCTGTCTTGTGTCTTTTTCTCCTTGTCCATCCATAATGACACTATTGATGATCATGTAAAGTTATCCTTTACTTCCATCCACCTATCTCTCATTTGCTTTGTAAAGTGGGCTGCCGTCTCCACTGTGTCATGTTGAAACCCTGAAGAGTGAATGAGACAGTGTATGGGTATGGTGGGTGTTGGTGACGATGCCTTTGGAAATGAGAGTTTTATTGCATTGATGCTTAGCCCAAGGCCGACTGACGCATTTGAACTGAACAAAAACGTCAGCAGGCTTTTTATCAGTGCAGCGTTGGGCCAGTGAACAGAAGAAGAGACCAGATTTCTGTAATAGAAAGGCTCATTTGAAGTAATGGATTTGGAGAGTGGATTGTAGGCGTGTGGGCAGGGCTGATAAATATGGGAGTTGATGTGTTTTACGTAGGTTTGGCAGCCTTAAAAAGCAGAGCCTCACAATGTAGAGAGACATTAAGCAACCAGACAACATGCTGCAAGTCCAGAAGTACTACTTTGGAAAATGCATCGGAAAAGAATCAGTTTTCATTGTGCTCACTGAGGAAGTCAGCTTTAAGCGTGGAGTTCACTTTTTTGTGCTCTTTTCTCATGTCTTATCCTGTTTTTATTTATACATTCATTTATATTTCCAGGAAGGTTCATCTGAAAATTGACTGAATTAAAGCCAATGGAGCTGATTCAGTGGGCCAAAATAACTAGCTGTCAAGTGTGGAGCTTCACTGAAACCACCGGCTGCTGTTGACATTTTGTGATATTCTGTTGTTCACTTGCTGAAAATCGCCAGCCTCAGAGCCAACTTTTCGTGGAAGCAGTATGGTGTTGATTTACAGCCTTCTGATCTCAGTTTGACATGGATTTAACCTGCCAGCGGTCTTACTCTTAAACTGGACTTGATTTGACCCAGCCCTGGCCTTGTCTTGGACTGGACACATACCTGGCCTTGGTCTTAACTGGGACGTGTTAGCTCCATGAGGAGGCTGCGTTTACTATCAGTGTAATGTGTCCAAGGAGCATGATGGCAGACAGATGGAAGTGGTTGGCCTGGCCATGCAGCATGGAATGTGTATCAGAGGTGCTGTCATTGTTTTCAGTGGGTTGACAAACCAGGCTAGCTCATGTGACAATTAAATCAATAAAATTACTTGACACATTGGTCTAGTTTCCCTTCGTGCTAAGCTCTATAGGAAATGAATAGATTTTTGGTGACATGTTGATTGTGTTTGTTCAGTGTAAATGCATGGAGAGTGATGCATCTTTTGATTCAATGCTGGTATTCATTTATTTACCTAGGTTCCTATTTATTTGAAGTATTTCAGTATGTGAGTGAATTATAAACAAATACAAAATTTTACTAGAAAAAAATTTAAATTAAAAAATTAAAAAATTGTATTTCTTAATTGTCTGAAGTGGCATAAAATCCTTGAATTGTGTCTAATGGAATTTATTTGGAGATGGGAATTCCATGGGTTGCCTGCTCTTTATGTGGCAGGAAGATGTGAAAGTCTTTTAAAAAATTGCTGTGTGTGTTTGTGTTTCTGTAGAGCCTGGTGGTGTGCTGTACGCTGTTCACCTGCTGCTGCTGCTGCTGCTGCTGCTGTTTCTGCTGTGGGAAGTGCAAGCCACCTGACGATGACGAGAACTACCAGTACGTCAACCCCGAAGACCTTGAGGCCCAGATCAAAGCTGAGCAGGATGGAGGTGAGAGTCAGTTGAAAATGACTAGCCTGCTGGTGTCAGACGCCCCCTGAATGCACCACCAGGAAAGCTTTCAGTTTCGTTCAGATCACTCCGCCTACTTGCAAGTCCTGAAAAAGTGACATTGTCACTTCTTTGGGAAAACGAATGACTGTCTGTATTATGGTGATAGAATACTGGCGTGGAGAAAATTGGAAGTCTTTAAAAGTTCATTTTCATATCGTACTAGAATGAATGAAATCCTGTGGCCCAGTAAAGATAGGAAAAATGATATCTTAAAAATATGACTTTTTTCTTGAGGTGTTTCAGCCCTTCTTCTTCATTTAAACACCTCACTCCTTCTCCTCCTCCTTCTTTTTCAAACATAAACCATTGATTTCAAACTTTTTCAGGATAAAAAAAGTAGTATTGACATTTTGTTTTTTCTTGCAACACCACAATGAGTTATGGTCATTGTTGTTCATTCCCACGTTCCCTGCTTGACAGCATTAAATTCGTTTTTTTGAAACTATGTCAACAAGGAATGCCAGGTTTGAATGCCACCTTGATCAAAGCATTCGACATGAATCTCCTTGGGTGTGCTTGTCAATTTCCTGCTCAAATATAGTCTGGATATAAAAACCCAGCACTTGTTCTATAAAAAAAGCAGAATAGTGCGAGCAGGGGGCATCCTGGCAGTGTAAAGCGCCAAGGTGTGCACCATGTAAATGCAGCATCCTGAGCTTGAATCCGGCCAAGGACTTTTGTCGTATGTCTTCCTCCTCTGTCTAACAAAGCTGAAAAAACTGTATTATAAATATGAACAGGCTCGTCGGAGAACATAAGAGTTTAGCAGCAATGGTAGATATGTTTCTTCTTTTGGCATCGCTTCTCTTCCACATTGACTTCACAGATGTCACATTTTCTGCCTGAATGAGTGTAGTGGCTTCCTTTCTGAGGAGAGATAGAGCTGAGAGAGATGAGGATGGAGGCGAGGCTCCATGTGGGATCAGCAGGGCACAGATGGGACCAGAGGGTTTGACCAATATGTTTTTTTTTTGTTTGTTTTTTTTTTTAGATCTGCTACTGATATTTTTGTATTGATGCTGTCAGTAGTTAATAGTTAAGCAGATTCTGAGTATCTTAAATTTTGACCATTTTTATTGGCCAAAAATATTACAACAAAATTACTTTTCCATTCACTTTACCATTTCACTTCCATTTCACTTTTCCATTGAAATAGTAACTACTAATAACAATAAGACGAAATAGGCTGTAGCTGTAAGTGGCTATTACTGGGGTCCAAACCCATGGGGCAAATGATTTGACAGTGAAAATAAAAGCTTGATTCCTCATTATAGAAGTTCTATATCTCATCCTCTAAATATTGCTGTTTGTAAAAATGTCATATTTGGCCTTAAGGGAAAGTTCTAGAGCGCATCCAACTTTTAAGCCCTTCAAACATTAAAATGAAGTTTGGTTGCTCAAATTTCCATTTGTGAGTATTCCTGCATGCAAGTATGAAAAAAACAAAATCTAGGTACACTGATGTGAGTGCAGTGATTGTTGCACTCGAACATTGCACTATGGCATGTTTTGGTTAGACTTTAGTTTACATCAGCACTCATAAAATGTATTCTTAGTTCTTGAATAGCAATAAGCTGCAAACATTCATTTAGAGGACTTGACCACCAGATGTTTGCACCAATGATGGAAACAGAAGACAAAGAAAGAAAACAGTCTATGAGGGCATCCTTACCTTGATGTCAGGTCACTTCATTTATAGGTACAACATGTGTACATAGGTACACATGTTGGGCAACTGCCCTCTGCTAGTCTGGAGCAACCTAGGTCACAGCACTACGGTGGAAAAAAGGCCATCAGACTGTGAGAATGTTCCAACCCTTCATTGCCAAAGACACACAGCCAAACAACGAAAACGAAGGAGCAGCAAAGAAGAACAGAAGTTCCAAAAAAGGAATAATTTCAAGTGAGCAGTTAAACTGGAATAAACATTGGAGGTTGTTTCAATAATGGTGAGGGCCACATGACTTGAATGGCTTCAAAAGGGATGCTGTACTAGCAGATTTTTTTACAGGATAGGTGAAACCACCTTTGTCATATTTAAATTTATTGTGTATTTCAGAACATCGGTCATCAGTCCAGCGTGCCTTGCATCTCTGTCATGGTTATGAGTATTTGTCCCACAGTGGCAGCCACATGAAGACAGGACTGAAGCTCAGCAGGGAGGGACGGGGGAATTGTTGTCATTCAGGTTTTCACTGCAATTCCTCCCATTGGTCAAACTCATCTACAACAGCTTTACGTTTTCATGGAGACTGACAAAGCGGAGACTGCACAGTTTGAAACGCCACCAAGCCAAGTGAAATAGAACAAAACAAGAAACACTTTGATCTAAGAAAGAGGACTAGGCGTATTTCTATAAAGCAGGGGAAACAATAACTTGCGACTCTAGAGTGTAAGTGTGTCTTGAATGGATTGTTAAAAAAAAAATATCAATGGATTCTGCTGACCTAACACTTTCAGAAAAGTTGTCCTACAGTTTAGAGGCTGCAACAGAAAAGGACGCTGATCTCTCTAAAGTTTTCACCTGGAGTGTGAAATGGCGAAAAGCCCCAATCAGATGACCTAAGAATCTAGCAATGTCTATTCTTCTGTTACCCCACCAATGGATTTAACGTGCCCTTATGCTACAGGCTTTTCATGTTCTAATCCAACAGGTAACACAGTAATCATAATTCAGCCCACGTCTACTCCGGGTTCAGAAGGCCCAGAGAGCCAGACCGGGGCACAGAAACAGGCCATCCCCCTGCCTATGCCCATGGCCATGCCTCCACCTGAGCCACAGCCCCAGGCCCAGTCACCGAGCCCAGCCGGTCCAGCCGGGGAAGAAAACCCCGGAGAGACGCTACCGGAGTCAAAATGACTCGTAAGAGCTACCTCTGCTCGTTTCTTTGTGTCACCTCATTGGCTCAACTCATTTTGTTCTGTCTGAGAAGCCATGTTCCTCCTCCGTGTCGCTCGGCCACGTTTGTGGGCTGCGTGCCTGGCTGTGCTTGCTCGTGCGCTATTTGTTTACTCATCAGTAACAAACCGTTCATGCTCTGTCCATTAGCACTCTGTTGCACGTTCGTTTCAAAGCGCCATGTGTTGCACAAGTTGTCACGTGCCTAAATGTTTCTCCATGGTGAGCTTGTTTGTTGTCCGCATGCTTGTCAGCATTACATGAAGTCAGAATGCTTTGTTTGCATAAACTTACCATAGGTTCAGCCTATTTTTGCCATACTTTTATAAATAATCATAAATATTTCTTATCTTGCACTTAAAGATTGTCTTGATTCTTGTCAGTCATTATTATTGTCAGTAATAGTATTATTATTATCAAAATCAAAGGATTAAAGTAATTCCAAAAAGCCAACATTTTCTAGTAATCTCCATCATGTTATTTGGATTGGATGCATAGTCTGTTACTTTCCAAGAATAGCTGAATTATTCAATTGTTGAGACCTTTCCTTTATCTGAAGTTCTCTGATGGCCGACTCCCCATCAGGTTAATTATATTTACCTCAAAGGGAAAATCCACTCTTGGGTTCTCTCTTGACACTGATCATTATCACCAATTTGTAGTGTTCACGTATTCCTGGAGATTTACTTATATCATTTTATTATGAGTTGTTTAATTTTTTTCAGTGTTCCCACTAACCCACCCACTAGCATACCTGCCTGGTGTATTTCTACTTGAAATAATTTCCTAAATGTCTCAGAATGCAGCCACGCCCCTTACTCAAATCATCATCATGTCTTGTAGCTGTATTGCATTCTGGCCTATTGAGGCTCATGCTCAGCATCAGTATTCTCTGCTTCTTCTATGATGATTTATCTCACATTATCTATCATCTTTTCAGGGATTTACACCAATATATTTTATGCTTACACTTGATGTTTTAGATAAATATGTTTCAGTGACATTGTCAGTGTTTGACCAGTTAGGTTCTTTGGGCTCAGAAATGAAAGGTACCTTGACAAAGGCAGTTTTTAACAGTGCTGAAGTGTTTGGGGTGAAGGACTTGCTAGATTTCTGCTCATATAGTATGTTATTTTTTAGAAACTATCATGTAAACTCTTTACATGACAAATCACTGAGGTCAAAAGGAGGCATACAATTTGGATTTCAACAAATGGATTTCACAGTAAAGAAAAAAGAACTAGTCGGTGACCTTGGTTAATCATGGCACCTCTTCATTTGGCATCGTTTGAAGAGAACCTTTTTTTTTATGGAAAAATGTGGTTGTTGTAGCAAGACAGAAAAAGGATACCGAATAGAAACCTAGAATATAAATGAATAGAACAGATATAGGAACATGCTCAACTGAAAAGGTGAAGAGACAAGAGATTCTTGTTTTGTTTTGTCTTTTTCTCTCTTTGGTGCTGAATGGTCATTGCTGTGGTGTTTCTGTTAACAATGTCTCTATTAATGTGAGGTCTTTTTCCCTGTGTGAAGTTTGAGTTTCTGTAGATGGTGCTCAAACATGCACACAATGAGAATCTACTAAAATATGTAAAACTGTATGCAGCATGAAGTGAAAATTTACAATATCAATATATCAATATTAGGGCTGGGCAAGTTAACGTGTTATTATTGCATTAACGCATTAATTAATTAACGCTGACAATTAACGCTGCGTTAACTTCGTTTTGTTATTATTATTATTATTATTATTATTATTATTATTATTTTGAAAGTTCATTGCTCCCTGGCTCTGAATACACAGACAAACCATGGGTCACAGGAGGGATGGGATCAGTATTGGCTTGGGATGGGCATCATCACATGTCTCAACCAATTAGAGGGCCTAAGACTGCTGCAGCGCTCACATGAATGGGAAAAGAAAAAAACTGACAGGGACAGAAAAATGGAGAAAGTTACTGAACTCTTACATGGACATTTTCATTTTAAATCTCTTCCAGACAGCGGAGTTGATAGAACCAAAGTTCTTTGTAAATTTATTTATTTGTATTTAAAAATAGCAAATAGCTTTGGCTTTATATTTGATTTGATTACATTAATGTTTCAGCATTCCCCAAAAGCATTGCATGGAAAACATCACCTTTGTTTTACCAAGTTTGAAAAAGTCTTAATATAATTAATCAAAATGGGAGGTCTTAATAACACGTCTTAAATCCAGTTATTGGATCAATCAGATCAATCAATTTTTTTTATTTATTTTTTTAAATATAGATTTTTTTAACTACAGGCCTTGTATGTGCACTCTTAGATTAATACAGAACAGGGTAAATACTTCAGTATGTATCATTTTTACTTTACTAAACACAAATGTTCCTTTACAATCAGTTTGTTAATGTCATTTTTCTTAATCTGACAGTTTATAGTTTCACTTTCATTAGCTGTGTTCAGTCAAAAATATGCTGGTTTTGACAGCTTTTTTTGCTTTAGTTTGGTTAACATTGGTTTTAAATTCAGTTCCAGATTGCAGAAAAAAAGAATCTTAATTTTAATTTTATCAAAACCTACAAATACCCTGCATATGGCCTCTGATTTTTATCCTGATTTTATGTTACGACCTGGCTTACAGAAGTAACATGAATAAAGGAAAACTGAACTAATCAAAACAAAAGACAGTTTATTAAATACATGGACAAAGGAAAAGCAGCGAACCAATAATATGTGGTATGGTGGAGACACTGCTGCCGCAGTGTCTGCTGGCTGAGAGAGAGATTGAGGATGTGGAGGAAGGGCCTTTTATAGAACACTCAGGTGCCATTGATTGGTCAGGACTGATCATTGGTTGCAGCTCTCTGAAACAAAACGCCGGGGTGGAGGCGTGCTCTAGAGGATCACTGTGTAGAGTGCGTACCACGTGACCACAGTGGCATGGGTCCATTTCCAACCTGCATTTTTTGCTGCATGTCATTCCCTCTCTCTCCCCTGTTTTCCTGTCTCTCTCTACGGTCACTGTCAAATAAAGCAGAAATTTAAAAAAAAAAAATCATCTTAAAAAAAAAAAAAAAAAAAAAA
>OMLF01023445.1:0-50597 GCA_900302615.1 Holocentrus rufus
AGGAGGCTGGCTGGGGAGGAGACGTAGCTCCCGAACACTGCAGAACACAGAGGCGTGGTAGTGGGAGGCTGCAGCACTTACAGCACACTGTTCGAGCTTGCCATCCATATTCTCATTCTCCACACTCTCAGCCTGCCCGCAACCAATTTAGATACATTCATCTGTGTCCACTTTAATGGCATGCCGGAGAGCAGTGCATTGACAGTGGCCTGATATTGTACAGATGGTAGTGTGAGACCTTAGTGTAATCTGTTATGCGTGGTGAGTGATATGAAGCATAAGACTTGCCGAGGGCTACGCGGAGTGAGTGCCCTGTGGATCTTTGCTCAGTGTATTCTCCCTGACCTCAAATATTTGGTCTATAAAATGAACCAGGGTTTATTCAAAGTAGATTTTTTTTTTTTTTTTTGCCCCAGCCTCTTCCATTCGCTTGTTGGATAATGCATTAATGAAACACTCAGTATCTGTAAACATAGGATGTGAGCAATCTGCATTGAATGAGTAACGCGGCCAAAAGTCCAGATGAGGCTGTGAAATTTCTAAGAGCCAAGACTAATAACAGCATCCATTAAGAGATGAGAACATTCTAGAGGC
Source organism: Holocentrus rufus (assembly GCA_900302615.1). Taxonomy (NCBI): domain Eukaryota; kingdom Metazoa; phylum Chordata; class Actinopteri; order Holocentriformes; family Holocentridae; genus Holocentrus; species Holocentrus rufus. Next base: position 595 of record OMLF01023445.1, read on the forward strand.
GAGGCCGGCCCAAGCGAGGAGCCAACGTACCAGGCGCCCAGCTCAAATGGAAACGCCGCGCAGACACGCAGCTGATCAGTAGAAATTGAGCTCGTAGTTTAATATAGATTTATTATCCTCACCACATAAAAATGCAAATTCCCATAATGTCATCAGCCCTATTTCTTCTCCTTAAAGTTGTTAAAGTCAATGAGCTCTTAAAACTCATGACTGAAGATGTGGTAGGGACGGTGGCTATGCTAAAGAGCTGCTCGGAGCCTCCCGCGGGACTGCTTTGGCTTAGTTTCCATAGACCGCCGCTGTCTGTGTTCCCTGTGTTTGCCCTCATCTCCGGTGTTTGCAGACTGGTGGTGAAGAGTTGGATGTTTGCTGAAATAGCTCCACAACGGTTATTTTACTCAATGATATAGTGCATTCTGCGACTGCATAACCTTGTAATGCCACCTGTGTCCCTTTGTATTGTGTGGCGGTTGAAGAGAGGTATAACGCGGTATGAAAATTATTTCTCTCTCCCTCTCTTGTTACTGCCTTTTGCTCTCCTCTGTTTCCTTCTTCTCTCGGCATCGTGAGCCCTCTGCAGAAAAATCTCCTTTACGGTATTCAGTGCCTAATTGCCAGACTGCCTAATTAGGGATGTTACCCAACACACATCATACATTCATGCATTGAGGACATCCATCCTTTCTGAGAGAGAGAGCTTACAGTCTCCTTATTGGCTCCGTCCGCTGCCATGTGCGAGGTTTTTGATGAAGCTAGTTTGCCATCTAGTGGTGCTCGAAGGAACCTCCATTCACTCACACTGGGTCTATGATTGAGTCTCTGTGAGGAAAGCCTTCATGGAAAGCTTTAGCCAAGACACTATAGGTGCAATCTTGGCCAGCTGAGCTGTGTCTTAAGTCGGCTGCAGTGTCAGCCATCTCTTTATACGTCCCTGAATATTTAGATGGCTGGGAGTTAAAGAGAGCATTGTGTGCCAGTCAGAATGGTGAAAAATGCTAAGCTGCATTTGAGCCCCTGCCAGGCAGCTGTCGGCTTTGCCGTTCTCTTCCTGCCCCGGCCGCTCCTCTTAACCCTCGGTAAACAACTGGAACAAATCCTATTTTATTGAGGCTTTTACCAAGTGCAAGGGATCTCTGCAAGCTCCAGTGCCCAGGCATTTTCTGTGCTTGTGTAGTGTCCTAAGATGGCATCCAGCGAGGACAGTCAGAAGTAGGGAGCTTGCACTGTCTGTCTCTAATTGGACCTTTAATCAGAATCAGGTGAAGTCAAGGTCTCTGCAGTGTGAGTTGTGACACCTCAAGAAAGCTTTATAAGTGATATTTACCTCAGGAGCTTTATGTGATTGCTGATTTGACACAGGAATATAAATAGGTTTTGCTGAGCATTCTGACAACTGCAGCATTTCCGGCTGCATAGTTGGTGTGAATTCATTGAATATTTGTTCCTCTCACAAGCTGATATTTCTGAATTGTGTAGCTCATGGGCAGAGACAGCTAGGCTGATATATGTGTGAGAAAGTATTATTAATGTGCGAGGAGCTGAGAATCTGCCCTTTTAGTATTTCTCCTCTCATAAAATAGTCTCTCGCACCATACAAGGATGGATTTATGGTGCTTTGTAGGTTATTATTTTATAAATAAAAAAGTACTCTTTTAAGAAAAGGGTGACACCAGATTATATTTAACGTTCATATCCACTCACAATGTATTGCTTTAGATATACACAAGGTTAAAAGTTAACGAGATTTTGCTGAAGGAATCAACACTCTATTTTAGCATATACTTGGTGTTGTTTTTTCCTAGACTTGCTGATAGTTTTGAAGTAATCCAATTTCATAAGTGAGAAATGAGAAAACATCTGCATGGGGAAAGGATGACATTTCAGAATTAATTACAGAATAAATTAGTACTTGCTGGCAGTTTGAATAATTGTCTATATCTGGATATAATAAGTGCTCCCAAATGAAAGGTCAGCTTTTTGACTCCAGGTTGGACTGAAAGGCTGAGAAGATCAAATGCATCTAGTTGTAATGTTTCACTCCTCCTCTCTCACTCTTTCTCTCTCTCTCTCTCTTTCTCTCTCAGTTCCTCAAAGGACAGGGGTGGGTACATACAAGCACTTCCACTGGAGAATAAATATTGTGACAGGCTGTGCTCTGGCAAAGCCTCTCTTGTGTTTGTGTGCACACATATGTATTTGTGTTTTCTTTGTTTTTTTGTGTACATGTCTCTTCACACGTGCTTACTTTATGGCTGTGCAATATATTGATATTACATCAATATCATGATATGAAACAAGATATTGTCAGGGATTTTGGATTTGCAAATATTGCAATATGACATAGCTAAAGTATTGTCTTTTCCTGCATTACTTTGAAGGGATGCAATTTTCTGAACTGATTAGACTTTGCTTCTACCTGCTTGGGTCCTCATAGCCACATTACTAATGATTGTTAATCAGAAATCTCTTGTTCAAAAATATTTGATTTGGTCCATGTTTTGGATGGTCATTGTTTCATGTAACAAAGAGGGTTAGAGAAGAGCAATGTGATATCCTGCTACAGTAAATCTTATTTCAGAATGACCTTGTAGGCTATTCAGTGCTATGGCAAACGCTCTGTGAATTGTTAATTGGTATAGTGAGGCTGCCGTGGCGCCTTCTCACTTTCACTGTTTTGTACACATTTGTTTACCATGCAAATACAGCTGCTGCTCATAAGCCGGACAGTCAGTTCCAGTTAAATCTCGTCCTGCAGTTAAACAAAAGGCTCAGGTGGCCTGGGAACACGTCCCCTGAGGGAGACAAGCCTCAGCTCAGGCGGAAGGAGTGGGAGTGGCATGTGAGTGTTCAGTCAAGAAAAGGTCATCTCTCACATGAGCTACGTAACATTGTCACCAACCGACTTGGACTGGTAATGTCAGATGGTTTCCCCTTGAAGACAGAGACCCTATCCCCCAGATCCATCAGAGAAAGAATTGATGTAGACCTAAGATACCTCACACCAGCACCGAGTATTAGTATCAGTTTTTATTAGTATAACACCTTCGCATAGTCAACCATTAAAGGACCTTACAGTTCATTTACATACCCTAATAAAAATAAGAAAAAACATGTATATATTTAACATTTCTGTTCATCGTTTCTCAAAGTAAGCAGTTGTTTTGTAGAACTATATAATTTTTCTGACTGTGTATCGAGCCATTGGAGTCCATTCATTCCAGTACAATATGAAAATTAGCTTTCAGAGACTTCACTTTCTCCACATCAGTATTCCATCACCATAATAAAGACGTTGTCATTAGCTTTCCTCAAAGAAGCAGTAATGCATGCGTTTTGATGCATTGAAATCAGGCGGAGTTATTTGAATGGATCTGGAAGCCTTCCTGGTGGTGCGTTCAGGGGCCGTCTGACAACAGCGGGTTTCGGGCATTTTCATCTGACTAACAGCATCATATTTTATGAGCTGCCCAGAGGACAAGAAACAACAATGCCGTGAATATGATGATATTCTGAATTTGATCGTTTTGAATCAGGGAGGGTCATAAGTGTGTCGTAAACTCACTAATCTGTTTTCCCATATTTTGAAAATACGGCAATGCGCATCTGCCCTCTGACCTCAGAAATTGATAGCAGGAGATAGCAAGAGCTGTAAAAACTTAGGAAATTATGTCGGATCGCAAGTTTGGGGCGATGAAGAGCACTGCAGAGAAGACGATGAATGATAATAATGATGATGCTAAGAAGAAGAAGGAGAATAAAATCGCCTAGTTATGCTGCTGATTTGCTCTTGTAAACGGTCTCTCCACCAGAAAATAGCCCCTGGGGAAAAGTTTGCTTTACAAAACAAATGATCAGTTCCATTGTTTATGAGGGACAATGACTGTGTTAGCCAGCAGAAGCAGAACATTATAAAGTGGGCGTTTCGACCAAAAATACAAATTTGAATATCGAGGGATTTTGATTATATGTTGTCCTGCTGCATGATTTGCAGAGTGGTTTGTTGCAGTGTAAAATGTGGATAAATTGTACCTGAATGGGACAAACATTCAAAATCACTGGTATGGTCCTTTAATGATAACAATTCTCGATGCATGCAACATTTGCCTGTTATTGATCAGTATTTTCAACAAACAGTATTCTGGTTACTTTGTGTCATTCTATACAATATCTGTGCCTTTCATTGGAGTCATATCATGGTAATATGGATATTTTGAGATATGAGGCATGGTGGGAATTTTGTTGGAAAATTTCCAGTGTTTGACATAACATTAGCATTTGTTTCAATCAGATGAACATTAATTCATTATTTAATGTGATTTTACCTACAAGCCATATCTTGACATATAACAATTTTGAAAAAAAAAAAATCTTTGTGATTATTTCAATATTAATTTCAACCTTGTCGCCCAGCCCTACAAACAAACAACTGCTACATTTTAAACTGATTGGACTGAATGTTGTTAATCAGTGTTGCACACGGAAATGAGAATATTTATGTAGATCAAATTCTTATGTTAGTTTAGATCATCCATCCATCCAGACATTTAAAAGACCTTTGTTCATCAGTGTGGTGTTATGTGTAATTGGTGACAGAGGGAAACACAGTGTCCTCATAAACATCCAGGTCAAAAAACCCACCAACACAGGACTCCATGAACATTTTGTTTTAATTCATAGTTCTAATTTTTTTTTCTAAAAGTAACGGTAAACCCAGAATGAACAAATGCTTACAGAGAATAGACATAAATAGGTGGCAAGGTGGAGTATCTGTTGAGCTCCAGCTGCCTGTTTCTTTTCTATACAGGAAGTCAAATGCGTTTAAATCAAAAATGTTTATCTTTCAAATACCAGCAAACGAGATATGTATGCATTCTAAAATGTTAAAATCAGTTAAGATTGATCTAATCACTGATGTGTATTGCTGCATATTGAAGAGAAAAATTGCCTATCGTACTGTGTGTGTGTGTGTGTGTGTGAGATGGGTCCTGTGGTGTTCATTTCAGTAGGTTCCTCTCTAGCTTATCTACTGACCCCTCTTGACAGGGGCATTTGTCAGGTGGATTATGTTTTTTTTTTCTTCTTTTTTTTTTTTTTTTTTTTTTTTTTTTTAGAAATGGTTTATCTGCTTTATTGTTAGTAATGTGACCCGTTCTGCCATTGCCACTTTGCACCATGGTGATATCCCAGTGTGGGGGAGTCGGACATGGAATGTCTCCGAAAACATGTTGACATTTGGGATAAGGATTATGGAGTCATCATAAACGTGTGCCTCCGCTGTGCTTCACTGTAGCTGTTGACTTTGCTCTCAGAGTGGAGCTTGTGTTGCAGGACTGAGCCAGGTCCCACGCCTGTGCTTCCCTTTTACATTTCGCAACCTCTGCCAGAGCCGAAGCCGGAGGAGGCAGAGATCCATGTGGATTAAGTCAGAAGTTCAAAATACTCCGGCAGCCTCCGTCGACCTCTTCCTTTGGCCCAGCTGTGATCGACTCTCATTAGCCTTGTTTTCATTGAAACCGAAACAGTTGTAAACGCAGTCGTTTTCCTTTGTGTTTGTGTGTTTTTAAAATTATACTGGCAAAGAATTACATGCAAACATATGCTTGGCCTTGTCAGCCCATCTTTCATTTAGTCAGGTACCCAGTTCTTTTCTCACTTTGTCTCCATTTCGGACTCTCTTTCCATTCTCTCCCGCGCTTCTATCCCTTCATCTCTCTCCACCTCCTTCCGTCCCTCTCATCCCTCCCTCTTTCCTTCCTTGCCTCCCTCTATCTCTTCCTCCCTCTAATCTTCTGCAATGACCTGAAGGAGGGCTTCACACTGCAGCGCTCAAATAATAATCAAGCACTCGGATGTTGTCAAATTTATAGGACACTGAGCGTTGCGTAGCAACAGAGATTGCCAGAGTGATCCAACAGGCGCTGGTAGTTGGGTGAGAGAGAAACAGGGCGAGTGACAGGAGACAGGAGAAGGGAGGAAAGATGACAGGGAGGGGGGGGACAGAGGCAAGAGGGATGAGATGAGAGTAATAGAATTAAGAAATGACAAAGAAAGGGAGAGATGAATATAAGAGATTGTGAAACAGAAAAGGAAATGAGAAAGTGAAGGTTGGCTTAGTCAAAAGAAAAGGTTCATCAACAATGATGGCTTGTCCTGTGCGCTTTCCATTCCGGGGTCTTTTATATTATACCCATCTTCATCTTACTATATTTTTAATATGGCCTTTTGGCATATAAAAGTGCTGCTCATTTAACCATGACATTGGTACGCCCTGTCGAATGCTGCTCTTTTGGTTTTGGATAAGACCAAAAAAAAAAAAAATCGAGACTAAAGTCTTTTGGCCTTAGTGCATCTAGAAAAAAAATGTATTTCTTTCTTTGATGTGTTTGTTGCTGAAGTTGAAATCTTCACTTTAAATATTTCTGTTCAGTCTTGTTGCCTAGAGACTGCTTTGGACTGCAGTTCACCTTTGACACGTGTCTTTCTTCTGGCTTTGTGTCTCCCCTCACCAGAAAAAAAAAAAGAAAAAGAAAAAGTCAAAAATAGATCAGAAACACAATAAGCCCTTGTATAAACTTTCAGGTTTCGGGGGGGGCGGGGCGTTTTTCGTAAATCAGTACTTTTGGCAGTGGATTCAGGAAATACTAATCCATAAAACGCTCCTCATTGGGATGCTCACTATGTTGACAATCACAGCACCAATTTGTCAACAGTGCAGGCATCAGAAACACACGCTGAAACTTGTTGAAACCTGTTGTGCAAATCTTTTCTCACTGCTCACTGGGGCGAAAGCTCTAATAACGTTTGGGATGTCATCCAATTGTTGGTTAGCTTGTTGAGAATTATTCTCATTCGTACCAGCGCTGTGTCAGAGACCGCTTATCAGAAAAAAAAAACTTGCTGCATGGGAAAATTTGGTCTGTGATTAGTTTAATAATGTAGAAAAAATTGTTTTGCTCCGGCAATGAGTCAGAGGTGCCATTCTAATAGATCCACCAGGGAAGGTTGTTGTACTTGTTGTACTATCATGAAAATTAAAAGTTTGATATTTTTGCCCTCAGGAAGTTAGTAAGCTGATACTAAATTCACAGCTGTTGAATTTCCAAGACCACTGGTTTTCCTACACAACTAATTAAACACATCAAAGCATGATTTGAAGGTATAGCTTCAAAATCTAACCCTAAGGCCTCTGAAAATGCTTCTACACTGGAGAAATTTTCTTTGACACTGTTCTCAGTTTAAATGAATGGGTCTGCAGCTGCTGGTATCAAGCTAGTTTATTTGCTTGTGCCTGTACAGTGTATGTACTCGTTGCTTTCAGTGATGATTGTCAACAAGCTGTTTTAGTGCAGCCGAAGAAAAAGTACTATAACATGACTGCCTCATAAAAAAAGCAAAAAAAACTTCTATTCAAAATGTCAAAGTATCCCTTTAGTTATACTTACAAAAAAAGGCTAAAAGGTCCAAACATGGCATTTAGAATTGATCAGATCTTTGAAAGGGCATTAACATGGAATTTAAAGCTTAAGCCAACTCGCAACCCTGAGCTATTACACTCTTACACTCGAGACAGACACACACACACACACATTAAAGGCTGGAGGTGGCACAACATCAGCAGCAGAGCATCTGTTGCCCAACCATTTCGGTGCTCATGGGCACTACGGTGGTTGTTGACATTTCGGTTATCTCAGCAGTCCAGAGGCAGTCTCCCCCTGCAGAGGTACTATTGTTCTCCAGAGGCCGTATCTCCCTCCAGAGGCAGCGTCTCCCTCCGGAGGCTGCGCCGTCCTCCGGAGGCCGTATCCTGGCGTGTCACTGACAGGTGTTTCGGTGGGGACAGTCAACTGAGTGTAAACAGTGATGACAGCTGTCCTCCGGACCAATTTTTTCTTGTCGCTGTGAACAGATTTGTCGGTGATGGCATTCCAACCAGAGGCCGTCTGGACCGAAATTTGCCTGTCTAACCTCAAGGTCACCTGGTGTAGTTGTTTAATAGATTGCTTTACTGGGGAAGCGATTGCCGGAGCTCATTGGAGTAAATCTCTATGGGAGAATATGGGATCTGAAAGATGCAAAAACCCAATTCTCTAGTCATGATATATTCATACCCAAAACTGAGTTCATATAAATCCAGAGTGACTTCTGTGTAAGTAATTAAGGCAGTTACCCAAGATGGAGTGATTATACTTTTCCCTCTTTTAATTAAAGTTTCTCATTTACCAGAAGATAAGACAGACATGAGTGTATTTGAAGTTCTAGGTCCTCCTTTCAAAGAGGTTTGCCAGATGTGAGCAAAGTCATAGCACTTTATGAACAGTTTTTTAACTTGTAGGTTTTTGTGTGTTGGTACACTTCAGCCTAAGTTAGACGCTGTGGAGTTAATCTTAAGTCCTCATCGCGCGGTCTGGCTCCGTTGATCTAGCGTATCTGTGTTTATTTTAATGATAACATGCAAATACATGGGCATAAATTAGTATGCACTTAAGAGTTAAAAGAGTTTTAAGGGCAGATGCGGAGAAATAATTTAGAAAATTGCATAATTCATCACCTGCTTGGAATAATAGCGTATGAAATATTCATTAGCTAAATTACTTATCTGTGTAATCTGCTTTTGTTGTGGAGTTCAGGGGAGAAAGGGCAGCAGCGGGGCTAAGGCTAGAACAAACAGTCTGGTCTTTTTTTTTTGCAGACGTAGCACTGATTCAGTGTCAACATATTCATTATCACTTGGGAAAAAAAAGAGGAAGAAAACACCATTCGTCCTCACTGAAAAGCCACCTTTGTTTGTGAGAAATCGAGCTTTTATTCCAAAACGATTTGTTTCTAAGTCTGCATGTCGTGCGCTCTGCCACGAGTGCTCAAATACTTGTGCTGAGTCCTCTTTTACTGCCGCGAAAAGGTAACCGACCTCAATTATATTTCAATGAGGTTATTCCTATGAAATATGTCAGTTATTTGAAGTTGAGTTTTTTTTTTTTTTTTCCCCTGCAGTTTAAAGGTGCTCATCTTAACATGTCAATGAAATCTGACATTTCCCTCTCACGGCTCCTCTTGAGGAAGCGCTCGTTGGAGTTCGCGATTCGAGCGCAAACTGAGTGCCGAGGAGCCCCCGAGCTTCATTAACACCGATGATCAAAAGGAGCCGGCCAAGGCTGTGTGTGTGAACATCAAACAGCATGTGATTGAATAGAGGAACACACACGGTGGCTGAGGAGACACACACAGGTCCCATTGTGTCATTATTAAGGTTAATATTTACTGTACCTTGGCTTCCCCTCTTTTGATAATCCTGTAATCTGTGGAGCACAAACAGAAAATCACGCGGCACAAAAGCACACACACACACACACACACACACACACGCACGACTAAAAGTGATAGATCTCAGTGCAGCTCGTTCCGTCCTCTTTGTTGCAGGCAAATTCACTGTACATGTCGAATTCAACCCAGTTAATCAAAGTCTGTGTGTATGGGGTGTCAGAGGGAAAATTCGGGGGCGTCGCTTTATGATTCCCTTCTTTTCTTCCAGCGAGTGATCCTCTCTCACAAAGATCTTCCAACTCCACAGAGGAGGGAAGCATTTTGGTGTCACCCATACTGACAAATGGGAGAGAAATATCTCGATATAGTAATTGTGTCAGACGGAAAAAAAAACCTTACAGTAGAAAGCGGCGGTGGTGCTCGGGCCTAATACGTGTCCTGGTGTTAATTACGCCGCTGTACAGTGAATTGATACTGCCCGGAGTAACATCATCTCCTAATTGAGTTGATTTTACATCCGTTTTGTGTGTATGAAAGCCAGCTATTTCCAGGCAAAAACTCATAAGATCGTCAAACACAGTGATGCTCTGCCAGCGTATATGATATCTCTGAGGATGTCCGCAGCGCTTTATCCCTTTTTCCCCCCACGAGGACATAAACCCTCTTGACGTAAATTATCCCAACTTTGGTTTGGTTCAGATAGCATTACGCCTCATTAAGATGTCAGCTTTTCAAAACTGCTCAGATTTGAAAGCAGCGAAGCTTTTAGCGATTCACAAAAAAAAAAAAAACGTCCATAAAAATTTATCTCCGAAAACAGCAAAGTGGTTGAAAACGGTTGCTTCCTCCTGACCTCGTTTTGGGGCGTCATGGACCGAGCGCGCCGACTCGGCCCGCTCGGCGCTCTATCCGCTCCTGGTTTGATTGATTCGGCTGGGGACGCACACAGCTGGGTAGGAGGCAATAAACTGGAGGAGGGAACAAAGAGTGGTGGACCACACAGGGTGCGGCAATTAAGCTGTTTTCTTGTTGTTAATTAAAAGCAAATTAGAGACTGCGACAGGAGATGCTGTCTAGCCTTAATCGCTGGCAGCATGTATGCCCAACCACACCTGTTGTTGCCTCTTCACTCACTCATCCTAATCTTTTTTTTTTCTTTGACTTAGGGACGGAGAGGGAAGACTGGGGAGCCGGGACCCAGAGGCCTACCTGTAAGTGCTCACACTGTGATGGCGGTGTTACCGTGCAAAAATCTCCATTTCAACATGCAATTTAGTTTCATATTTCATTTTAAAATCTTGTTTTTCTTAGTAGAAGTGAAAAAATCTGCCAGTGGGATGAGATAATCCCACTTGTTTCCAGTGATAATTGACTTGTCTCCAGAATTTTCCGGGATCAAGTGTAATTTTCTTGATACGAGTGGGCTGATCTGCCTCATTCTGCCTTGTTTCAACAAATTTATTCTTGTTCCCAGAAAAGAACTCAGAAACAAGAGAAACCGCATTGGAAACAGGTGGGATTATCCCATCCCACTGCTGGGCTTTTTCACTTGTTTTACGAAAAAAGTTTTTTTTAACTGTAAACATGAGACTAAATGACTTCTTAAGATGGAGCTTTTCTGCAGTGTGTGTGTTTTTCCTGACTGCAATATATTTCAACATCATCGTGAAACATGTATTCATGCTTTTTTCCATTTATGCTGTCATTACTGCTTATGCGGTATCGACCCACTGAAACTTTCTGTCCTTTTGCAATAACCAAGTCACATTATTTGTGCAGAACCACAGGTTGTATAGTAAGATAGCGTTTTAGAATTACTTGGTATTGATGAGTGGGACAAGTCTGCCTATAAGGCCCGTTGACTCCTTGAATTATAGTCTTTTCCCCAGGCATCTAAATCAATCGCAGAGACGGCTTGTGTGTATGTGTAGTGACCCAAACAGTACAGGGCATACACATTATCATGTGTTACAGAAGACAGTCTATCACACTCTCAGCTGCCCTGACGTCTTAACAAACAGGACTTTGTAGGCATCATGAAACAATATTACATCAGACTGCTGCATGCTTTTGGTGTCCAATTATTTTCATGCACCGTTGCCCTGATTAAATTTCTGATCAGGACATCGGGTTTGTCTTATTTTATTTCGTCCAGAAATCTGGAAAGATCCCGTTCTGCTCCTATCACCGTTATGCTCAATAGGTTCAATTATCTTTAGTATAATTGAGCTACTGACTGTTAAACCTCTCCCGCATGACTCAATGTATCCTCTGCCTCCTTAATAACTCATAAAGTTGTAGGACACAGAGTCATAAGAGAGTGGGGAGAGGGGATGGAGAAGGTGTGACATTTCTAAATGGCAGTATCCCGATGACACCTATAGCATGTGCCAGCTTCGCCTCCGTCCCCTGGAATTGGCATTTATGAGTCACCTGTTTTGCTGAGGTAGATCTCAGGGGCAAAATCACTCATTCAAAACACACGCCGGGGCATCACTCTCGCTTCTCTGTTGGCAGCGGTGGCGCGGCGTTTGCAGGTGAGGGAGTAGCACTTTTTTTTTTTTTTTGCAAAGTCAAATTAGCATGGCAGCAAGATCTGCGAAGGGGACAGAACAAAGACGAGCGCGGTGAGAAATGAAAAAGGGCTGCAGGTTGCCGGGCTTCATGGGAGGCAGCGGTAGCCTAAAGGTTAGTGAAGAGGAGCAGAACAACAGGACAGTGCTGCGGATGTACCGGACAGCTCCCAGGTGTAAAAAGTGTGTGTGTGTGAGAGAGAGAAAGAGAGGGAAGGAGAGAGAGAAACCTTCCCAACCCCCAGCAGACTCTAACAGGCCGCCGCTCTAAATGTGCTCCAAATCAATGCGTCTGTTTAAACAATCATTATGAAACCTGAAGGTTAAATAATTTTGATTGATGATCGTCACATTGACAGACTGTACTCTTCGCATGTTTGTTCCTATGACTGTTATTCAAACATCACCTTTGTCTGAGACAGCCTTTTTATCATTTCACCATATGAAAAGACTCTCTTTCATTTCCTGTTATTGCAGGGTCCCCCGGGAACCTCTGAAGGCGCAAGTGTCAAGGTATCACGCAAAACATTATTCATCACTAAACAAAAGCACTGACACGTGGCATTTAAAGTAGATCTGAACTGTCTCGGGGGTTTGATTTAACAGGCCTTACCTGCACTTGAAGCCAGGGTGAATTGTCAAGATGACTGAGCAGGTTTCATTGTGGTGGGCCTCTAAATAGGCTGGAGCTTTTATCATCTGTACAACATTGTCTGTATAAAGATTTACCATGTGTAACTGGTCGACCCAGGTGGCCTGATTTACTGCTGGATCTCACTCAGCTCAGCAGAGACAGACCTGTCTGTGACCACGGCCAGAACCCGCTCTGCCCTTGACTGACATTTTTTGTGTTTGCAGAGAGGAGCAGATCTCCCTCTTTGGGAATGGCACCTTTCAGTCAATTGTAGCCTATCTACTGTGCAAGTTAAATAGCTTTTTTTTTTTTTTCCCGCCCTCATCTCCTCTGCACCTCCCGCGGCCTGGCACAGCATGACTCAGTGCTCACACTCAAAACAGACAGATGGCCATTACGTACAGAGCTTTTGCAAAAAGGTCTGCAATCATTTTCATGAAGCCCAGGGGTGCTGTAGCTCACAAGAGAAATTCTTAAATGTGGACCAGTACCAGGCCTCCCACTGTCTCTGTTGGTAGTTGGTTCCTTCACAACCCCCTGCTATCCCCCAATATACACACACACACACACAGGCATGCACACACACGCCCAGCCTCCAGTGGCCCACTTGTGATCATGCTGAGAGTGAAAGCTATTGTGTAGTGGACAACCTCTTGACCATAGCTGTTCATTTGATGTATAGGTGTGTCGTTTGCAGTGGTGTCGGCTTAGGCCGCGGTATTCCTCCTGCTCCCTCTGCCCAGAGGAAGGAGGAGCGTTGGCTGGCCAACCTTGAAAAACAAAGTTATCTGTGTGAGGACACACTGATTATACCTGAAAACAAATGGCTTGGCAGTAGGTATACTATAGGAGGATGGGCTGTGGGTAGAGGTTTTGTTCGGATGAAAAATGACATGGTATTGCCATGTCCTAGTAAGTCAGACATAAGAATAGAATGACAAACAGAGGTTACCTTGATTAAGTTTTCATGAGCTGACTTACTTCCATGAAAGCGTTTTCTGTAATTGGCGACTGAGTTGCAGCTTTATTATCTTTTACTTGAATCAGTCTCAAATCATAAAATGAAACCATAAAACTCCAGACTTTGCTTGGCAGAAAGCAAAATAGCTGTGAGATTGTGGGTCCAGCATGGTGGTTAGCCTATTGCTGCTTCACTCAGCTTACTTTCATGTGCCTTTGAAAGTGACTGAAGAGTTTAGATACAGAGATAAAAAGGATGATTAAATAGAGTAAATACTTATTGCATAACCACAACAGGTAAAATTTGTTGTGTAACCATTTGTTTGTTTTTCTCCTTACAGTGTAGGCTGATTATCACACTACTGTGCTCTTTGAATAACAATACAAAATGAAATTGAATTGGAAATGAAATGAAATCGTTTAATTAGTGACACTTGCATCCATAGTTCTTTTTCAACAAGAGTAAGTAAAAGTACACCATTGGAGACAAGATCAAAAGTTACAGATCACAATGGATTAGATATTTTTGACGATCTGTAGAGAGAAGGTTTTGAAAGACTGATGTTGTTGTTAGCTGAGGGATATGGGGGGCTGCTAAGGTATGAAACATTGTTTCATTGCTTTAATGCTTGTATTAAATGTGCATGCTAGGCTTTCCTATGCTATGAATCAGTCATGCAACTACATTAAGGATAGATCTCCGCTTTATCATTATAAATTAATGCTTACCGTGGATGACAAGAGCACTCTCATGTCCCAGGATATCACTTCCCATTTTAAACTGCCATAATAAAAGGAGTATAGCCATGCATTTGAATGAATTTACAGAAGCCAACATGATAAGTGACTGCTCTAAGAGAAATTACATCACCACACCTCTGATAGAAACGGAAAGCAACAATTTCCGTGGGCAGCAATAATTGAACAATATCAGAGATTCTCACCACCTCTCCCATGCACCCCTGTGCATTTTTTAGCTTGGACAAAACAGGCTTGAGTTAGACTAAACTGCAGCTTGTGTAACATCTGTGACTGTGTGCTTAGCCCCCTCACACTCAGTCAGTGGAGTGTGAATCTTTTACAGTAAAAAATGGCCTGCATGGTGCATGATGGTGCAGGCAAGGCGGTACGCCCATGAATCACATCTCCATAACTGCATCTCCCACTGACAGTCTCAAATGAGCTCTGACAGAACACCACAGATATTGATGGAGAGATGCAGAGGGACACAGACGGGCTTAATTGCAGTTTGATGACTCGAGGTGTCTCAAAGTCAACATATCACCCACAGACATCCACAGGTGGACCAGGTCCCTGTCCTATACACCGCTGAGCATTCTCACTATATAAACACAGCCATAATCTGGGTAAATACAAGCTGTGCTTGAGTCAGTCTCATTAGAAAGACTTATTAACTTGTTCCATGCAATCTTCCACTAATGAATGATCTTGAATGATCTCAATGTATCTGAAAATGGTCCTCTAGCAAAAACATTTTCAAATTAATGTTTCATGCCTAATTCAGATAGTTTCTAAATAAAACTTATCTTGTTATATTCTGTTTAAATAGCAGAATTGTGTCACCATATCCCAAAATCACCATGTCATAATGATATGATTCTACTGAGATAAATTATCATTTTCACCCAGCGCTAATATGATTTTCATGGATTTTCAATGTGCTGTAGATCTACATGCTGTATGATACACTGGATGGCTGTGTCAGTCATAAATCAGCGCAAATTGGCTGTCAAAGATGGAAAAATATAAGCCAGATATGGTGTGAGGTTTAACTCCTATCAGGGAGTTATGAAATGACACATGAACTGCACATGAGAAACAAGCGCCGATATAGCCCTGTAAACTGTCTCATATGTCATTAAAGAATGCCTTCCTGCCCCATTATGATTGATGGCGTGCACAACAATGATATCATTGATATTTCTCGGTGGTGAGATAATGGTGGTAAAACGGTGTGTGTCTTTGCACTTGAAAAAGCTTTACAGAATTCGATTAATGCTCAAAGTCAATTTTGCCAGTAGTCCCTCCTCCCCACCTAAAATATTAATAGGACAATCCATCTGTTCATACATGGCAGCAGTCTTCTGGCTTAATAACCACTCATAATTTGGACGAGGAAACAGTGACTATATCTCATTAAACAAATGGTATCACAGCGGCTGTTGTTAGAGAGTCGAAGAATGGGGGAGGGGCTGGAACTGAATGGCAATTATTGTCTGTTGGAGTCCGCGCGCCACCAAGGAGTGTGTGTAAATACTCTGCAACCTTTCTCAGATGTCTCCCTTCTCTTCTCCGACTGCAGAACAGACACCGGCATCGTATCTCAGCGCAGGGTATCTGAAGCGTTCCCTACCCGTCTTTGGTACATGTCATCGAATAGAACAACATTGATAAACAACCCGTGTCTTTATTCTCCGTCGCTGTCGGAGAACATAAAAACAAAACAGAAGGGCTATATTGAAAATGTCTTCAAATGCGAGACATCTCTCACAGTCCATATGCATTGGTTAGCAGTATGTTTTTTTTGCTCTATGGCTAAGTAGTGGCTCATAATGCCATATACCCACAGCCTGGGGCCTCTAACATTTTAAAATATGTGCTAAAAGGAATCTCTGGGAACCTTTACTGAAAGCAGAGTGGTAAAAACGCAGCTAGTTGACTAGAAATGGAGATGGAGAGTCCATGTGATGAGTCTTCTGTTAAGGCTCCCAAGGAAGTGAGAGGTTTTCTTGCCCATACGTATCAGGAGACATGTTATTTCTCATTGCTTCTAATTCACAGTTATAATGTGATATGATCCAGTATACCCGTATGTCTTCACCAAAGTGCAAGTACATTTATTTTACAGTTATCTTGACTTAGAGCATCCTCCACACAGTTGAGAGGAAGAGATCTTATTAAAAAAAATATTCCAGGGAAAGGCACCTGCAGTCATAAAGTGCCATCTATTGGCAGACAGGGGAATGATTTTAACATGTGTGTGTGTAAGAAGTACTGCAGTGCAACAGGGGCTTGAGTCTTTCATTATCCCACTAGGAACACGTAATGCACATAGTCTCATAAAGCCAGAGAGTTTTGAAAAGAGCTACATTTGTTCTGCTATAATTACCGTGCAAAGAATCCTGCTCCGGTATGTTTATCCCGCTCCTGTTTATTCATTCACAACAACTGCCCTCGCCCCAGAGTTTCACTTTCTGAGATTTCTGTCTTTTCCCCCCGTCTCCGCTGTCAGTCATTGTCAGCGCTGTGCTCTGTTCACATTGCAGGCGGAGAGGGGTGAGGCTGGAGTCCCGAGAGAGAGGGGGGAGAAAGGAGAACGAGGAGACCCTGTATGTATTTTCCCGCTGTGACATTTACAATGCCATCGTGCTACAAAGTCATTAACCAAGGCCTCCTCCCACAGGGTCAGCCAGGTGCCGAGGGGGCCGGCGGGATGAAAGGACAGAAGGTAAGTCACATCAATGTCAAATGTCATACATGATGACACCCTCCGTTTATGCTCCCCGAGAGTCTGTGTGTGTGTGTCTGTTGTGTGTGTGTGAAAGAGAGACAGAGGCAGAGGGGAGTAAAACGAGAGGTGGAGGTGTTTGGTCTTGTATTTCTGCTCAGCCCAGCTATATAATTGGTATGAGCAACTAGAATTCACAGTTTAAGCCTTTGGAGTTTGTTAGCTCCTTCAAGTCTTTTTCTCCAAGGCTATTTTAAAGTCAAATAGCAGCAAAAATAAGAACTCATCAGGTGATTATTGCCTGTTTTTTTTATTGTCTGTATCCCGTACTCTTTTAAGCGCGGCTGAAACATTCTTTCAAAAGAATTTGTTTTGCCGATGGTGTGTTTTTTGGTTTTTCTTTTTCTTTTTGTGCATTGTGTATTTTTAAATAACTCTGCCAGTGTAATAATTTACAGTGGAATTTCCTAGTATAAGATTGGGCAACTCCTCCATACACACACACACACGCACGGACACATGCACACATACACTCACGCACCTCTCATAGTATTTTTCTTTTAAGGGAAATATGAGCACACGATTTTACACAACATGCAATCAGGAGTTTCTTATCTTTACATCCCTCTGAGATGTAAATATACACTCAACTCTCACCTGCACCTGAATTTTACCATAGAATATTTAATTCGGATAATTGGAATAAATTGTATTTAATGGCCAAATCCTCATGGATGATCTCTCTAACTACCCGATGCTGCACCAAAAATCCCTTCAGTGCTCCGGCTCTGACCCACAGGTTCCACGAGTGAGGACCACTGATCTATAATAAAAACATATTATGGATAAGTGGTGAGGATCAAGACCTATGAGGAAGCTGCCCTCAGAGTCTGTGACCCTCACCTGTGGAAAAGCCTGCTGGAGGACCTGAGTGGATCTCAGTTTGTTGACTCGTTTGAAAAAAAACTCAAAACTCACCTTTTTAATATAGCTTATTTGTCCAAAAAAACAACCAAAAAAAACTTTCATTGTTCCTATTTCATACTGTAATGGTGGATGGCACAGGGCCAGTGTTGATAGTAACTCATCCAGCAACTACAGAATTATTGTCATGAAAAACAAACACATTACTCTTTAAAACTATGTATTAGCTTATTATAATTTTAGTGGACATTTTACAAGTAGCACAAATGTACTTCAGGATCATGCTTCCACTGTAGTTTTCTACACATTCATTCAAAGACAGATCATAGAGTAAAATATTTTTTAAGTGTTAAACTTTTTAAAGCACATAACCAACAATCGTGGCACCTTTGGTCACCCAGACATATGAGGAGAAAGAGAAAAATAGTTATTCAGGCGTATCCTCAAGATTGAAGAGCTGATGGTTGACCAGGGTGCCCTGTTGGCAGAGCACAGCTTCAGTGATAGTCATGCAGAAGTGAGACTATAAGTACGGCAACTCATTTCTCAGCCGCTCTTTTTGCCATGTGTTTTTGAACTAGAATCCTTGTTTTTCTGCTCACTTATCTCATGGCTCACCTCAGATAACTCCAGTTAGACAGGATTTTCTCTGAAGTCTGGTCATGTTATTGCTTCCTTTATTGTTGCTCCGAAAACCTATTGATGTAGCTGTTTCAGGTCACCTGTGGCAACCCTACAGTCAGAAGTAGTTTTTCAAGCTGTTTGTGGAAGTGAATTTTGGCACTCTTCAGTTTTTGTGTAGGTTTTTTTTATGTGCTTGTGTCTCCATCTATGTATCTATGTATTGATCTATCTATCTATCTATCATATGAGGTCACAGGTAATATGTTTGTGCTTTCTTTCCAGGGTGAAGTTGGTCCTAGAGGTCCTCCCGGCCCTGTAAGTACAATATTTCATGTGCAGACCTCATTGTGTCATTCAGTGCTGATAAATAAGGATTTTCATTGAGGGTCTGTCATGAAGAGTGCGTGTCGTTACCAGCGGTTATGAGGAGCACATCACCGCGTCGGAGGAGCAACAGCAAAAGGAGAGAATATAATGATAACACCTCATGCTCCTTGTCAGACCAAAGAAAAAGCCTAATTTCTCTGCAGCAGTACAGTAGGCTGCTCAAATGACACTATAGGGAGACCGAGGAGGAAAACAGCACCACTGCCTTTACTTTTGTCGTCACTCCCCCAGCACTCTTTGACAGGCCTGCAGATTTCTTCTATCTTTAGAAAAAAAAAAGGCATACAGATTTTTCTGCACAGAGCAGAAAAATATGCACAGTATAAGGCAGGTAGTACACAAAAGTCGTAATGAATGGGTTTTCGCTGCCACTGAAAGCTGCAAACTGTGATTTCCTGTGTATCCCGTATCAAGTGAGCATGTTAAGCTAGCCGGTGCTCTAATGAGACTAATAAGAAAATATTTTTAAGGGAAGACAGCAGTGCTCCTGTCAGTGCAGAGGCAGGTAGGCTCGGTTCAGATAGACAGGGTGTTAGCCTGATCGGTGTTGAGAGCAGTGTAGAGGAGGGCGTTCTGGGATGTTGGCGCTCACTGCTGAGCCATTTTAATGTCTCGCGACGATAAAACACCGTGATAAATCAATTAAACATCTGTGATGGGATGTTGATGACTCCGCTGACATGAATACCCATGCTGAAAAAAGAATGAAAACAAATGTACCATGGAAAAATACTGCTGGTCATAGTTGTGAGCATATTGCTCATCTGTCATGGACTGAAGAGACGGATGCGAGCCTCATTTAGATCACTCTGGCCCGCTGGGATTCAGTCCGCCGGTCCGCCTGCCTGTTGAGCATCTGCAGACTTCACACCTGAACTTGGAAACGAAGTTCGATGGCTCTCGTTCTTATTCTCATCCCCATGGCTGGTTAGCGGGCGATTCATATGGAAATCAGGCAACTTAATTATATGGTATACAAATATTCCTTTCTCTCCGCTGGTTTCACTGGTTTCTACCCAGCCAGTAATATGAGCACTTACTCGTAAAGAGCACATATCATGGTGGGTGACTTTAATGACTATTTTAACAGCAAAGTCTTGCTTTGCAATTATTTTTGAACAGTTTTCTCTTTAGGTCCTGCAAATTGGACTAAATTACTTTGGCGGCCTTGTATTTCAATTGATCTTTCAGGGAGGGAAACGAAGGCTCCGTCATAATTGAAATACTCAATTATGTTCATTGTTGTGTACTGAAGTGTGGACCACCGAGAGTATAGAGGAAGCATGCTATAGCACACATTAATGTGGCCAACATTAGTCATTTGATAGATGAGGCTGTTTGAATATTTAGTACCAGTCTCTCTGTCGGTGCTCTCTGCTTTCCTGTGGCAGATAATTTTGGCAGCTGAACATTGATTTCCCTTACACAGCAGAAGTGAGGGTTCAGATCATTACCCTCCCTTCATAAACCTTCTTGTGCCTCTGTTTATTAGTGCCGGGGAGGAGCAGTGGGCTCATAGGCATGCATGGCCATCAACTCCCCTAGCGCCCTTAAAGTGGCAAAACATTCTTTTTAGCTTTGAGACGGTCCTGTTTTTATAGCTGACACTATTGCTTTAGAATAGGATTTTACAATCTATTAAACTGAATCTGTTAAGTTATGTTGATGGTAAAAGGCTGTAGTACGCAATATTTTACCACTCTTGAGAAAAATGGTTTGTGTGTTTATGTATGCATGTGTATGTGTGTGCACGTGTGTGTGCGTGCAGCGTGTTTATAGCGGAGTTGGGTTTATTTATTCATTTTGCTTTTGGAAGAGTACCTCACGCCTTCTGAATGCTGTAGTATTTCTTCCTACAATAGGATCAAGCTGAGAGGAGATAAACATGGAGGAAAGCTCTTATCTGGTCACAGACACTAACAGCACTGAAACATTGTTCAGCATCGTAGGCAGGAATGCTGACAGCAACGGCTTTGACGAGGAGTTGCAGGTTGAAGGAGGGCTAATTATGCAACAACCCCACTTGGACAGCCGGGGATTCGGTGCCTTACTTCAGGTTACTTTGGCCAGAGTTGTTACTGGAGGGGAGAGCTCTTGAACACTTCATCCACTTAGATTTCTGCACCTGGGATAAGAATTTTGACTTCACAACATACCAATTGCAAGTTTGCTTCTCTTCTCCGTCGCCTGCAACCACCAAAGACTTAGGCGGGATCCGGATGTCTGGACTTCCCTGCACTTACGGACTAGCTGACTTAAAGGGCATGTTCCCGTGAAGTCTGAGGGCGTCGGGGCTGTCCAATTCTGCAAATCATTAAGTCCACAAGGTGGATCGTACAGACTTTGATATAGACTTCCAGACAGTCTGCTGTGGTGCAGACCTTGCTAGTTTGATTACCCAAAATCCATAGCAATAAAGATGTGATGAAACAAAGATGATATGAAAGTAATGGAAAACATACAACACCAATCAAATAAAAGTAAATAACAATTGATATGGACTAAATTCTGCTTATTAGCAGACATTTTTCTATCTACTTTAAATTGTTTTCATTTTACATTTGAGTGTATTGATGTAGTGAGGCTCGTTTTACACACATACCTAAGCGGCCTAATAATTTCTTCATATGAGATTTGTATGCTGTAATCTCCAGAGTCAGATGAACAAATGTTGGTTTTCATTTATCTGAGGGAAAAATACGACAGAGGGAGGTCTGAAGCCCCGTCCAATTAGCATTTTTTGTACCCTCACAGCTCAGTGCCCTCACAGACATAACGTAATGATGCAAAGCTCTGCAGTTAACATCACAGTACGTCAGTAAGACCAAAGCAAGACCAAAGTCCACAAGGGCTGCGGCTGCTGGGCCAGAGTGTTGACGTTTGGATCCAGCCTTAACCTAAGGAGGCTGATGAAATTTAGATTCAATGAGTAACGAAGAACATGAAATTACACCTGCTCCAATTTGCTTTGCTCAGTTTTTGACATATTGGGTCTTGAGGAGTCTATTTGCACAAATGTCTATCTCCAATTTCATAAATTTTATGAATTTCTTCTTTTCCAAGTAATATCGCTCAAAAAATTATACTAGTAGGCTAATGCAAAGGCATTTTACATTTTGCATAACATTTTGCATTCAGAAAGTGCATTATGTGAAGCATTCAGCAATCAGTTCATTTTTTATTGATTCTACTCAAGTAAAAGTAAAAAGTAGCTTATTTAAAATTTACTCAGAGTTACCTTTTAGAAAAGAGAATGTGATCTTTTTCATCCAGTTCCACAAGGATGAGAGGTCAAAGATCCAACCTGATTCTTTTAATTGGAAATTTTGAAAATTACAGATTAAAGCCAGATAACTCTTCTCTCCTTTGCCGATTGACCTTTCATGTGAATGGCTCCACGATTTCTTTTCACGTTGGTCCAGTTTCTATTGCTTATGGCAAGTCGGCAGTGTTTGTACTCTGTAATGCTCGTGATTTAAAATGTATACTGGCAAAAATGTTCCTATGTAACAGTAAAATTACTGACTCTAGCAATCATAAAAAAAACTTGCTTGGCAGTAATACTTTGGGTCCTGATGATGACTGCTGCTTTAACATGGGATTTGCTGTCCACAGTGAACGGCTATAAGTGTCTCTCCTCTTTTGTTGCAGTAATTCCAGGCATCAGTCCACCTCAGCTGGCTGTCAGCCCTTCTCCAACCTTTTTATTTAATTTTGTCGTTAAAGGCCTCTGCCCCTGTCACTCAATTTCTAAGCCTTTTCTGAAATTTTAAAAACATGTTATCTCAGGCTGGCTTATTTTTGTCTTCACCTGTCACTATCTTAATCACATTGTTTTCACGTCTTTCTTTTTGAGTTGTTACCTCTGTTATGCCTTGATGACCAATCAGTTTCTCATGAAGACTCATTTTTATGTATTTGTTTGAAAGATCACTGGTGGGAGGTTTTGAGAACATTGTCTCTATTTCAATACTTCTAGGTGATGACAGCTCACGGATTACGACAGCTCTCTGGAACTGTAAGTAGGTTTTTTTTTTATCATAAAGCTTGACATGCTTATTTATTGCTTCTTTCATTTCTATTGTCATTTTTGAAATCGTAGTTACAGTTATTGATTTTTGGGAAAACAAAAAAATGTAAGTAATAGTTAAAGTCAACTGCCTCAGATTTTAAAATGGTCTGTTTTCTCTCATGTATGAGGATGAAATGAAGGAGAAGGGCCAGAAGGGAGAGATGGGAGATCAGGTAGCTATCTTCTTCATTATTATTCCTCATTATAGACAGTGTTACCATAAAACACTCACCACTGACTTTCAACATTTCACCGAACATTTGACACCACAGCGTGAAAAATGCTTTCATTACTTTATATAACATCAACCATTGGAGTGTTGACATTTGACTTAGCAAGAACAATTGAACAGCACCTGCTGTTTAAATGTGGAGTTTGATGTGGTGTCTGTACTGTGCAGAGGTGGAGCACAGAATAAATTGGTATACAAGTCTTGTTGAGAGCTCACAAAGCAGATGCATGAGTCAGGCAGATTATAAAGGCCACTGATGCAGCTATTGGCCAAACATCAAAAGGCTGTCTTCTAATATGGCAAAATGAAAAAGGAAAACAAATTAGAGTATAAATATATGAACCTGCAAATAAAATAAGGTTTATTCAGTTATGGCAGGTAGCAAAAGCAAACCATACTCAACGTGTATCATAAACGTTTATGGTATCAGGGTTGTGAAATGTTACAATCTCACAGGGTTACGGTTTTTAAAAGTTGCTGATTTTATTTGATACAGAGCGTGAAAGAGGAAATACTTGAGTGCCCAAGTGTTCTTATTAATCTTCATGCAGGTCCTTGACCGAAATGTTCCTCCCCACTGAATATAGATAGGAGTGCGTTGTAGGAAACGTTTGCCTGAGTATTTTCTTTGTACACGTCCTGTGGGATGACGGTTGTCTGTCTCGTCTGACTCCTGCAGGGCGAGAGAGGGCCTCAAGGACCGCAGGGCTTCAAGGTAACGTGTTGGATAGCTGAAAAGACTTGAGCTATGCACTAATATGATATTCCTTTGGCGCTTTGCATTGCATTGTAAAATCTGATTACTCGGCCCATTATGGATGCACCATTGTGCACCACTGTATGTAGTCTGTAACAATGTACGTGCAGCTGTTGTTGTAAAGCAGCATGCATCTCATTTATTCCAGCCATTATAGATTCAGCGTTATCCTCTTCTATCCAGCAGTACGTCCTGTAGTTTAATTGTGGAGAAAATACAAACCTGAAGTTAAGAGTGTGCTGTCTTTCTGCATTTTCTCACCCGCCTACACCCCCACCTCATTTTTTTTTTTTTTTTTTTGGGATAAAGGGAAGCATCGGGCTGCCAGGTCTTAAGGGAGATCAAGGACCAGAGGTAAGTTCCTTTCATATCCATCTCATGCCTGTAAAGCCACTTAGGTTAAAAGGAACAGTTTAAAAGCCTTTTGAACGTAAACAAGGGTGAGGCAATTACTAAGAGGGTCAAAGTGTCACAACTGTGAGAGTGCTGCAATCAACAAGGCTACTCAAGTTTAGCTCTTTATAACGCAGCTCATTTTCTTTCATGTGACAGCAACATTGAGCGGTTTGACCTGGACATTAATATTAATTTGGGTATTTAAATATTCTATTAAAACTTGGCGCATGTAAATGACAGTTTCATTCACAATGTCTTAGACAAATTGATATCCTGAGTTTTAGAACAGATGGAATATGCAAATATTAGCTGGTATACTCAGATTTGTTAATGTCATACCATATTTGCTGTTGGTTTCTTCATTTAGTTTTGCTGTTCTATTTTCATGGTAATATTCTAAGTGATCTGTTAATTTTACCATGTTGTAATATACAAAGGGATGTGAAGATTAATTTAAGCAGCTGTAATAAGATGTAATATTGTTTGCAAGCAATTATTACTCAGGATAGTCACACATCCTTTTAAAGGGTGATTCATGCAAATATCAGAACAGTGTTCATAATAATGCAGAGAACTTTTTATCCCAGTTATGAGAGACCCAAATAGAATACCTTGGATATACTGGTGTTAGCCAGGATCCTGCCAGGATCCTTTTCTCAGTTGGTATTAGTGTGCATAAGCTCAGTTTCCATGGTAATATGTGAAACGCTCAGTTTATCCATGTATGCGAGGACAGTAATGAGTGGGAGAGGAGAATGCATATAAACAGCTTATCCAGAAGAAGACCATTACCAGGATATAAGCTTTTATTTGATGTAGTGTATGTATGTAAACCTACAGCTGCTAATACATGATCATGTCCTGGGCATGCCGTAATGACTTTACCCTAACTATGGTTTATTAAAAAGACTGTGGCTGGACTTAACTCAGGCTCCTATTTATAAAACCCTCTTGAAAGCCAGCGCCTGCAGTGTCGTTGGCTGAGAATACAACGTTGAAAGCTCTGTGATCGCTAAACAAAGGGGGCAAATAAGCCAAAGTATCTGTTTTCCCTTGTGTTTTTCCAGGGGAAACAAGGCCCACCTGGACCCATTGGACTCCCAGGACTCCCAGGCGAGCCAGTGAGTACAGGCAGCACCACCACCGCCTTAAGCTGCATGTCAAGCTTCCCCTCCTCTCATTGCCTTATCTGTCACCTTGCCATTTCCACTATTCCCCTGTGCCGCCTGCCAGAAGGAAAGAGAGAGATAAATAGATAAACTGCAACAGGCAGAGACGGAGAGGAAGTAGGAAGAAAAGTCCAGAATTTTTACACAGACGATCAGTAATCAAATTTAAGAATTAATTAGTGGAAAGAGGCAAATCTGAGCGCTTTATGCCAGGAACGGAGGCAGAGGCCCAATCTGTTCTCCACACCTGCTTCGGTAATGAGCATCTGTCTTTATTCAAAAGCAGGGAGGGAAAAGAGGCATTTCATAAATCCTGGCTAAGGGAAATTATGTTGGAACACGGCAGCCCGCTGAAGCAGTGAGGAGGAGGAGATAAATGTGTGTGAGGAGATGAAGCCCTGGTGATAGATGTGTCTCTTTTCACCACTATTTACAGGGCTCGCCAGGGGAGCCAGGGGTGCCTGGGAGAGACGGCCTGAAAGGAGAAAAGGTAGGTAAACTCCAAATCAAGTTCTCACCTCAGAGAAAAATGTGCAGCTATGATGTTTTATCACAGGTTGAACATGCGAGACAACTTGTGAAAACACCTTTCAGATTACTAACCCTGCATGCCATCTTCAATCAAGTTGTAACTTTGTTTTTTTCATCTTTGATGCCTCTGACTACTCTGTTATTTGTACACAAATTTGTTCTTGCAGTAGGACTGTGCTGAAAGTGGAAAAGTGCTCAGCTGACATGCTTGTTTGATGGGGTTTTGGCACTTGTCAAAATAAAGGAAGCCTTACTCAAGGCACCCCACCCACTGGAGTCAGTCTGCTACACTCCAGGGTAGAGAAGTAAACCTAAAAGTGCTTGAGCCTCCTACATCCATTCACATTTATAATCCTTCTTTGTCATGTCTGTTACCCTGATAGAAACTTTGATCAAAGGGACGGTTCTGCTTATATATTTAAATGCGGGTAGAGACGAAAAAATAATTAATTGAAAAGAGACACAAGCAAAGCAAAGACATTAAAAGAGCATAGAGTCAGTGGTTTTGCACAAATTATGTATCTGAAAGTGAAGTTTGTGAGTGTAACTTTTTTTTCTAAGCAGATTTCCCTTTCTGTAAACATTTTATTTGTAGTCGAGCAATTAAAAGAGGTATATTCGAGTCTTGATTAGAAAAGCGGGAGAAAAGCAGAAAGCAGGCGGTGTTCCTCCCACCTATTGTGCAGGAATTCTTCACCTACAGACTGGTATAGGAACTGGTGATGGATTTGCACAGCAGGTCCATAATGTCACGGATGTGGTCCCCTGTAATAAACCATTTTTATTGTTATGGTCTGACCATAACATTTTAAGACCGATACTGATTCTGATATGTTTTGTTTTAGCTGCCGATAGCTTGAAAGTTACTATGTTAAAAAAAAACTTAAAAAAACAAAAACAAAACAAGAACAAACAAGAAAATTATGACTAGCGCAAATCTCCTCTAAATGAAATGCTTAAATAAACAAAAGGAACAAAGAGAATATTCCAAATGCAAAATGAAAAGATGAGAGATCCTGTCAAATAGTATTAAAAATCATAAAAAATAAAACAAAGCCACCAGAATAACATCTTTCAAATCGGAGAGGGATGACAGGGACACATGGATAACCCAAAAATAAATTAATAAATTAATAAAAGATAACAAAATGATAAACCAATGAATCGGTGTAACCTTGCTTTACACCTGCTGATGTGGGAGAAGACTGCAGGTAATTGTCTGTTGCCCCGGTTTTACCCTCCTGAATGTCTCCTGCCCCCGACCCTGCTGAGATGGCAGAGCCGGTCTGACATTTTGTCTGTGCAGGAACGCCCTGAACACTTTCTGTCTATCTGTCTGTATAGGGCGACTCTGGAGGAGTGATCGGGCCCCAGGGACTACCTGGACCTAAGGGTGAGCCCGGGGAGCCTGGACCTGGATATCTGGTGGGTACCAGATAGAGCGTTTAGATAATCATCTTTGTCTGACCTTGTTGGCTTTCGCCCTGCAGCCGCAGGATACACAGATTGCTGTGCCCGAGAAAATATTAGACCATGAGTCAGGACCGCTAACACACACACACACACACACACGCGCGCGTACACACACATATACACGCAGAAAATCCAATACAAATTCATAGAGCATAGATCGTCCGCAAACAGCTGGGACAGCAGCAGACAAGTCAAAAGAGACCACCTCCTCCAGCTGCCTGGCTGCCATGACATTATGGAGATGCAATGCTATTAAGTAATCCACCATTGGATAACCCCAGCCTGGGTAATCACCTATCCACTCCCATTCTGGAGCTTATAGCTGTTGAGGCACTCTCTTTTATGGACATGGCTTTGCATATAGAAGTATTCATTACAGCATCACGGCAGTGTGTGTCTGTGTGTGTGTGTGTGTGTGTGCACCCAGGGCCGCAGTCTTGGTTGACAGCACTCATGCTGTTCAATCGCCAGCAAGTACTCAATGGCTTTAAACAATCATGTTTGTTTGGAAACGCTAAACTAAACATTAAGCCTGACAGCAGATCTACTCATCAAGCTTGGGGTAATGTGTTCAGTTGCGCAGAGTAATAAGGGAAAGATTGCATTCAGGCAGAAGTATTTAAACCTCTTTAATGTTTTCCAACTCTGTGAGAATGAAAGCAGGATTGGGATGAGAGAGGGAGGGAGAGAGAGAGAGAAAGAGAGAGTTTGTTTGTGTGTGTGCACTGCAGAAAATCTCCATCTTAACAAGTCATTTAGTCTTATACAGTATTTGGTGTTAAAATCGTGTTTTTCTTCACACTAAATGAAAAAAAGATTGCCAGCGGGATGAGATAATCCCACTTGTTTGCTGCTAATGCTATGCTAATCAACGTGTTTCCAGAATTTTCTTGAATCAAGTGTCTTTTTTTTATACTAGTGGGCTGATCTGCCTTATTCTGCCTTATTTCAACATATTTATACATATTCCTCGAAAAATTCCTGGAATAAGTGAAACTGCATCGGAAACAAGTGGGATTATCTCATCCCATTGACAGATTTTTTTCACTTCGCTTGAAAAAAAATTGATTTTAACAATGAAAATGATGCTGTGTGTGTGTGTGTGTGTGTGTCGTGGGAGGAGTGTTTACAACAGGCTAGTGGCCTCTCTCATTCATAAGTAGTTAAAAAGCTGACAAAGAAAGTCCATCCATAGATCCAAGCGGTCCCTGGCACACTTTACAGGCTTCTATATATGGGCGCCTTGGACAGAAATGGATCAGAGTCTTAACTATAAAAGATTCCCACACAGTGTATAGCCTATTCTTTCTTATGTAAAGCAAAGCAAGAGAGAAGCTATAAACAGAGAACCTGATGCAGACAGTCCCAGTGTCTTAAGTGTCTTTAATGAGTCAGGCTGCTCAAGTAGCTAATGTAACTGCATTGATTTTACCTTTAAATGAATAATGACCAATTTACTCTTAGTTTTCTTTGACTTGTGTTGTTTGCGAGGAGCAGCAATCTGTTTCTCCACCTAAGTACTTACGTGAAGGTTTTGTTTCATTAGAAAGCCAAATGCATAATTTGTAGCAGAACATATTAGCTCTGTAGTATTTATTTATTTGTTTTTAAGAAGAAATGCAGAGTAGGATTGCATGCTTTGTTTATTCAAATTTCTTCATTTCCTCACACGTTACTCTATTTTAGGTTTTGGGGAATTAGTACATTTCTCACTAAAACTTCAGAAGTGCTGTGTTAGTTGAAATCCAACTTTTGAACAGCTAATTTACATTGTGCAATGTAGGATTTGTAACACTAATACATGCTGACTACAGAAATCAATGTCCCAACTGAAGTGTACAATAAATAGTGCTTACAGTAGCCTCAATCCCAATCAAGGTTTTTTCTCCGTGGTATGGCATTATCAGTCTGTCTCTTCACATAGAAACTATTAAAAATCTTGTAAAGAGTATTGAGCATAAGCTCATGATGCAATGCAGCGTTCAGACTGTTTGCACTGTGGGGTGTAGCTCATAGAGATTCAATATTCCAATTTAAATTCCTGCACTCAAACAGGGTTTTTGGCTGCACCTCAGGTCTCAAAGTGAATTGTTGATGAATGGCCTGTGAATCTCTGTTCTGATGACTTCCTCCTCTTGTTTCTCAGGGAGATGGGATGTCTCTACCTAGGGGGTCTCGCGGGCCCAAGGTACGATCCACTGTGATGTCGGAGCAGGACCAATGCAAACCCAATTAAAGTGCATTTTAACTTTATCTAACTCCAGATAGATTTATAGTGGCCATGTCTTTCCTTTAGTATATTTAACAGGTACAGGTGCAGTGTAGGCATGCTAATATGATTTGAATAGCCAAGCTGTGCTCACATCTGTGGCACTTAATTGTAATGAAAGCAGAAATTCCAAGGTTTTCTGTTGGTATCAAGTGTGCAATACTAGGTGGCAGGTTTGAATAATGAGCTGGTTAATATATTCCAGATTGTAATGTCGCTATACTCTGTAACTCACTCTACGACGTGCAATAGTTCAAATGAAATGGATAAAGAGTATGTGCATGCCATTGACCTAGAATATGGAATTGTATTTCCCAACCTTGAAGCTATTAAATGCGAAACATAGGGAGAAAATTAGTTCCGGCACAGTCTAAATACTTAATGATCAGACAGCGCAGTGGCTCTCCCCAAGTTCTCCTTGAATGAAATCACTGGGATCATCAAAACTGCCTCTCACTGCTTCCTTGTGTTTTCGTCAGGGTGAGAGAGGTGTCCCGGGATTGCCAGGGGACCACGGTGAAAAAGGCGAGCCCGGAGAGAGAGTCACCGGCCCCCCCGTGAGTAGAGCGCTGTATTGATTCATCTACCTTTACCTCATTCATTATTGAGTTTGAACCATCATATCTTTAAATCCTGAATCTCATCTCCAGGCACTCAAAAAAAAAGATCCAATTTGAATATCAAGATCATACTTGATTAAATAGACTGTTAGATCGAGAGGAACTTCAGTACTGTGATGTTCTGCCGTGTTGCCTGCCTTCATCATACATGTTCAGTACCGCTAGTTTGAACCTCAAAGATTGGAGTGTGGGTGAATTGGCCTTGGTTTTTGAAATACTGGATTGTTGGAAACAGAGAATCAATAGAGCAAGAGGTGTCTAACACAGTTCCTTTATTGGATCCTGGGTGCTAGTGGGCAGATGGTGTTAACAAGATGTGTGATGTGTTCTTAGGGCCCCGTGGGACCTGCAGGAAAGCCAGGAATTGAGGTCTGTGGAAACCACAACACACAAACAATGTGTTCAAGTTCATTTTCAGTTCACTGGTGTTGTGGCAAGTGTTGCTGGAAATGTTTTATATTGCACATAATACTAGGCAGTCAATGGAAATTAAAGGAACCGTTCACCCAAAATACAACAGATATTTTCCTAATGACCCCTACTGTAACCTTTCCATCCAGATTGTTTCTGTGTGATTTGGTGAGGTTTCTAGTCTGTGGCGGTCTTCCCTGTTTCCCAGCACCCCAATGCAATGGGGACTGATGGGTATCCGTCAGTGGAGCCCAAACCATCAAAAATTTACTTGCGAAAAACTCGGCAGCAGCAGCTCTTTCCAAAAACAGTGACTCAGTTACCCAGCATAATACACAACCCCCAGGGTTGAAGACTTTTGTCAGGAACTATTTCCAAGAAGTACAAACTCAGAGTGGATAGATACAGTTTGCTGGTGTTCTTTGGCAGGAAGTAGTTCCCAGCAAAACTCTTTGCCCCCAAGGACTATGATATAATTATGTCAAGAATCTGTGTCATTGTTTTTGGAATGAGCTGCTGCTGTTGAGTTTATCACATGTTAATTTTTGATGGCTGGAGCTTCTCAAATGAATCCCCATCCAGCCCCATTTTATTGGGGTGCCGGGAGACAGAGAAGACTGCTACAGACCAGCGACCTAACCAGTTCACACAGAAATAACAGTATCTGGATGGATAGATCGCACTATGGGCAAGTAGGAAAATATATAGATTTTTTGCATTTTGGGTGAACTGTTCCTTTAAGAATTATCATTAAAGTCGTTGAAGTGTGTGGACATTTTTCAGGGCCCTCGCGGACCCCCTGGTTCATTTGGCCCTCCTGGAGTTCCAGGGAGAGATGTAAGTAAGATCAGCCTTTCCTTCTGCTCTGCCTCAGCCTCTGTCTCTTGGTGGGAGACACACATACACATCTGCAAATAAAAGACGGCCAGCAGCATAAAAGAATGTCAGCTACCCGCTGTGCATGAACAAGTATGATGTGTCACAGCTCCTGGACACAAATCCCCACCAACAGGGATGGGTGTAAAAGACAAGGCTAAGAGCTGCAGCCTTGCGTGTCTCCTTGATGTCGTAGCTGGAGGTATTGTTAACTCCTTTCTTTGTCTCAATTAAAGGGCTCCCCCGGTAGAGCAGGCCCTCCAGGCCCTCCTGGACCCCCAGGTGAACCAGTAAGTAAGCAGTTCAAACCTTTCCTACCACTGCAGATCAGTGATGCTGTCAACTGCTGGGCTTAACTCAAAATCAAAGTCACCGTGCAGAGCACAGCACAAGTTAGGCATATTTAGCAGCCAATTATTCTGTTCACTAACCCAGGGGCTTTCAGATATTTCATGTGCTGAACCCCAAAGCTGACTTTCATTAATCCGTGGACCTTCGTTTAAAGTGATTTTAGGGACCCTGATATTAAAAGATATTTTGGTTTGTGCTAAGTATGAAATTGTTCAGATGTCATACTTGAACACTGACACACAGGTTCAGAGTGCTAAGATTAAAGCATAATGTCAAAATAATCACTTATATCACTTATAAATAACACATTTCCCATGTTGCTGAGCACCCCCTGAAGGCCCCTCAAGGACGCCTGGGGGTCCCCACACCCCACTTTGAAAACCACTGCACTAAAAAAATGGTTGCACCCTTTGTGAGGACATGTCAGACATCCTAGTGCAAGTCTGCTACACACACACACACACACACACGCACGCACACACACATGCATCAAAACCTTGTCTTATATTATTGCGTGTAAGCCCCAGTATTTAGTTCTGATAGTTGCATGAGTACCATAAAAGTGCTGTTGCTGTTCCATCACAGCCTTGTAAATTTAGCATTTTTAACCCATTTTCATGAATGGAAAGTTTACACTGTGCTTTATGTGCTGAAAGGATCCATGAAAACCTTTTACAGCCCATTTTATATTTTAGAAATACACGGGCTGCAATTCAAAAGTCTTTCTTTTTTCCTCACTTAAGGAAAAGTTAACATTTAGGAGGTGTGAGATTTTAATCTGCAAGCAACAGACTAATTAAACTCTTTCTGCAAGTGTTGCTGATAAAAACGGAACTGCATTAAAAAGTTTTGACTTTGAAGAATATGAGATGGTGTCATAAACTGATATACTGAGCAATTTACAACATGCAGTCATATCTAAAGCTGCATATTACTAAGGCAACAAAAGCAACATAATGAAAATAAAGAATTTTGTTTTAAATGCCACTGTCTGTGACCATGTTTCATTGATCAGTTTTTCTTTTTGACAGACTGCCTTGCCTATCGTTGGAGACATGGGTGCTTTACTTAAGGTAATTTTTTCATCTTAGCTCTTGCATTTTAGAAACAGTAACATGCAAAGAGATGCTTGGTTTACTGTTAATAAAATGATCAATATTTGTTTATTGCAAACGGTCCTACAATGCTAATATAAAAGGGCCCGTTGGTATGTGGAGAGAGTAAAAGCCCTTGAGTGCCTCCATCAGGATGAGTGGGAGAACTGTCTCCAGAAAAGACAATCAAATCATCTCCCACAATGGCTCCAGTGTCAGTTATTCTTCAGGGATGCACATAAGAAAGTCATACCACTTGACATTTTTTTAATATTTGTGAATTTATTCTAAGGCTTTGTCCTCACAGCTTTCATCGCACATGGAGGAAAGATAAGAGGCAAATCAAGCTGATGCAGTGCGAATGTGCTGTGCAAAAGATTGTAATACAAAGATAATCAGAAGATGCCCCATCGTCTCCAAACTCCCCATCACATGTGGATACAAAGATGTAGTTTGTCTGAAATGCGTTTTTGCGGTGAAAAGCTTGTACACCCACTGTGCAGAGTCATGAAGAATACATCAAATTCCATGTCTTTATTTATTTATTTATTTTGCTATGTGAGTTTATCACGCAGAAATCATCCCTGGTGAAAAGAGGCTTCAAGGGTTTGGGTCCAATATAACTCTTTCTGTCTGTCTATATTCATTTTGACATTTATTTTTTCTCCATTTGCCGCCGGACGCTGCAGGCTAAACACATAAACTTAACAATATGGCTGCAGATGTGACTTTCCTGGTTCATATTCAATTTGACATCAATGGATCCGAATAGAGTAGCAGTAATTAAATATCAAATATATAAAAAAAATGGCTGTGTTGCCCATACTGTCTGTCCTCTAGTCTTAAAACCGTCTGCACAGCCTTTGAATGGCTGACAAATATTTTATAAACTAATTCAGTCAGATAGCATAACTGTTATTAAGCGCGACTGCGGCTCATTACAAATCTGGCCACAACTCCACGATAGTTTGCCAAGCTATCATTAACTTGATATAAATATTCAAGCTTTTTGGCTTTGTAATGATATGCTTAAATCAGCTGATAGAAGGCACCACAAATGCCAAAAATTGATATCTGTAAAATTGGTCGGACAAAGTGACCTCTAACATATTGGCTTATTTCTGAAAGTGGGTTTGAGCAATCACTATAAAGCCTGTTTTGCAGATCAGGGCCTGTGTTTGAAACTTAGACATATACATCAAATTTTATGCAAAACCAAAGTAAGACATTCCAGTAAAAGTAGTATTTAACCACTCACTTCTACTATAAAAATGGATGAATATAATCCCAATTGAAGGATGTCCCTATCACTCTGCCCCCCTTTTACCTTCTACTTTTGCATTATCATACAGTTGCCCCTGCACAGGCACAAACTCTTATGTGTTCCTTGTCCATCATACAGTGCTGTAGATATCTTCAGTTGGTACCAGCACACACTGAAGGCCCTTTTACCTCTTCCTTACTAATGCAAAGGCTGCACTTGAACTTGAACACAGACAAAAAAAACTCAGCATGGAATAATTTGGTCAACCTTCCTTACTAGAGCAATACAGACCAAAACCACAAGGAAAAGAATAGAAAGACCACTGTGCATGTTCTGTATCTGTGCTTGAAATGTCAGTGAATCGGTTAGATTAGGTGATGAACAGTTGGAAATTGGTAGAGTGTTTATCAATGATCATATCCTGATGGGACTTTTTAAATGGACGTAACACATGGTGGTTTCGGAGAAAACATTTTTATGCCATCAGACAAAGGAAAAGCAGCTCAGTGGCAAAAAAGTTTCTATTGTGTGGCTGTTCCCTATGACCTTTTATAATGGGGGAAATTTCACTTAATCCAGAATGGTTTGGTGAATGACAACCCTTGAATAATTAGATTTGTTGTGTTTCCTCCTAATTGCCACAGATTTGTCACTTTACACCATGTTGCTACCTGCAGGAGAGCACTTAGCAAAATCGAAGGTTTTTATTTTAAGACTTTGTGCATTTTTCAAAATCTGACAATACAATACCTTCACGTCAATAATTATTGGTAGAGAGCTTAAATGCTGCTGATGCCAGTGGTGCTATAATTTTGCTAGTTTCCGTCACCCCTGCCTTGACTGTCATCCCCTCTTTTGTCCGTTAAATGTTCCATTAGATTCTGCTGTAGTTTACAGCCCTCATCAGAGTCAGTTAATGGGCACTTTAATTAATACTTTCATAACGTTGATGATACCTACAAAAAAAATAGACTCAACACTCTTGTTTTAGGCATTGTCATTTGTGCTTTTCATAAATAAACCTGGTAGTAACAGCATTTCATTATTT
Organism: Holocentrus rufus; assembly: GCA_900302615.1. Classification (NCBI taxonomy): domain Eukaryota; kingdom Metazoa; phylum Chordata; class Actinopteri; order Holocentriformes; family Holocentridae; genus Holocentrus; species Holocentrus rufus. The sequence continues at coordinate 35,990 of OMLF01023445.1, forward strand.
TGTATTGTTGAAACTGAATTCTTGGCAGATGCATAGATGACAAGGCTATATAAATTAATTTCCATTTTGTCTATTTTTCCCCATCTTGCTAGTTTTATGCTGTGCATCTGGTCAGCATGCATTATCCTGGTTTCCCCCAAGTTAGGGAGCCCTTACCTCTTCTCTTTGAGGTGCAGTGCCTACATCTAGACTGGGAGGAGGACTCTATGATATTTAAGATTCTCACCTAAATGTCACAGTCAATGAGTTTGACAAAGTTCACCACTCACCTAGATGAGAGACACTCTTGGTGGGTTCACATTATTTCTCCTCCGCAGACATTTAGAGAACATTTTGTGTCAGTCGGGGTCTTGTCCTCCACCCAGGGGATGTGAAATAATAAAGGGCGCAAATGCAGTGCACCAACTCATCTTGAATGAAATCTTATCTGTGCCACCACTTATGCTTCATGCCTTTCCTGCACCGTCAGAACGCCTGCAGTGTATGCCAGACAAAAGTCCCGGGCCTGCCTGGGCAGAAGGGAGAGAAGGGGTCCCCCGGAGCGCTGGGAGTGGAGGGCAGGGAGGGAGAGAAGGTAGGAGTCACTCACCAACGAGCCGCTTCAATTTGGAACAGACATTTCCAACACGCTTATCTAACCGTGATGCCTTTTGTTACTAAGTGGGGTTACATATCAGACACTTTTCTGTGTGTGTGTGTCTGCTAAACAGGGGGATCAAGGTATAAGAGGCCCCATTGGTAACCCTGGAAAGGAGGGCCCAAAGGTACACAGACAAATATGATGTGTAAATATACCCAATACTGACCATTCATAACGTTACTGCACTTAGTGTAGTTATTTGTGCGCATATAAATGAATTGTTTTTCTTCTCAGCTTGCTAAAAGTAACCGTAAACATGATAGCCTTGATGTATGATATTGTTTATTGAATCTTCTGTTTAATCTCTCACATCCATCATAAAAAGTGACAGACATTTTCATAAATCACTTTTTTGTTTATCCTTGGAAGCTTAGCTAGCTCCTCCACAACTCATATGTGCTGGCTGCAGAAATAGTTGCTATGGATACAGTGTTGTTCCACAGTGAAATAGGCTAAGCAATTCCAAGTCATTTGCTTAAAGAGATGAACAGACATTATGAAGTTTACAGCCTTTAATTTAAGGCTTTTTCATGTATGGTGAAAAACATTAACTTTTTTCTTTCATCGATGGTTCTGCCTTCCTGTAGGGAGTAAAAGGAGAGAGAGGGTTTCCAGGGCCTACAGGAGATAAAGGAGATGAGGTGAGTACAAAAAAGCTGACCGTAATCTAAACAAATTAATCCATTATTTATGTAAGCATCAAGAAGTTACAGTAATACTGACATTTAGAGGGAGATTTTCAAAAGAATGCAATTACATTGCAATACTTGCCTCAACCTTCACCCTGTCTACAATAATTGTTTATTTTCAAAGGAGCTATCAAAAGCTATCCTCCATGTGCACCGTGCCCATCTTTTACACACATTGAGGATCTATTTCTCAAACGATGTAGCATATCCTGTCTGTGTGCACACTAATTAAAAAACAAGGCACTGAAACGGGTACTGAGTATTCATCTTTTAGCCATGAACTGCAATGGCAAGAAAGAGAGAAATTCACTAACAGGCACATTTGTTATCAGACTTGATAGGCTCTGTGAGAAAGAAAAAAAAAAAGACATGTTCTTCTCAGCGATCTGCACAAACATCAAAACAAATGGAAAAAATGCTCTCATTTTATAAAAGGAAGTAAAGATGCTGGATGTAGGAACGTCAGTAAATGTATCCCAGTAAAATGAGATATACGAACGCTCTTTGGCTGTAGATTTATAGCCCTCATAAGCTACATTCTGTCAGTAGATTTTATTCCCTCTGTTGCCTTACAGTTTTACTGTAAGGGATTATCAGAACAACACTGGTACACCTTATTTTCAACTTTGGCATAGTGCTCTCCCCTGCCCCTACTGCCCCCTTGAGTGACAGTGGTCTGTAATTGACAAAGAATAAACTAGATAATGAGAGCTGGTCCATCACTAAGCCGATGAAGAGAACTGAGATTGAAATGTCATAACATTGAGAGCATATTTCAGTGTGCATTTTCTTTTTTTTCCACTGCTGTGTAACGCTTTGAAGACTTTGAGGAAAAGCGTACCTGAAATTCTCCACGCTGTCCCAAATGAATGCATAAGCAGATCAGTATGGTATGTAACTGTAGGTCTGTGATCACTAGGAAAAGCTCTCTTACAGGGCTTTTGGCTTAACAACTCAGCACACTGGAATTTGCATGCACATACTCAGCCAATGAGCCTACACGCCCTAATAGAGCTTACCTCAATTGTGCATCCACTATGTCTTCAATGACTTCTGGAGCAGCAGGGTGACTCGTTAGAGAGCTCCATCTGGGATAATAGAACTAGAGTTACCATGCGTAACTATTTCACACAGACTTCACACTCTAATGGGGTGCTATTGGCTTTGGGGGGTAAAGCCCGATGGCTAAGCCCCCCCTGCTGCCACATGACATGTCGGCAACCCGCTACACACAGACCTGACTGACTGTCACCGTGTCCATACACGAGTGAGCCAGAGTCAATGCCCCTCTCATCCACTACCAGTTGAAAGGGAACTAACCTCATGAGGGTTCCCATCAATGCCCGGCACTTGGGTCTAACAGCATGACCAACTCAGTGATGAGGCTCTGCAGGATTGCTACACTGTAAGGGCTCTTTTCTACTGCACAAAAAGAAACTAGCCCGAATGGGAGCAAACTGGAGCTGGTACTAGATCCAGTTCTAATTATTGTTTGTGTTTCAATCAACTTCAAGGGAAACAGTAACAGTTGTAGTGACGAAAGAAAAAGGCAACTGACATAGAGTTAACAAGCAAGCAACTCAACTCATAATCTAACATTACAGTCTTTTTTGTAATAGCCACATGTTTATTTATTTGCACTTTTTTGAATCTCATCCCTCACCAAATGACAATGAGAGCTCGGACCCCATCATTGCTCCATGATACCATAATGTGGCTTCTTCAAATACTCAACAGCTAACAACAAAATGCTTCTACTTCAAATGAATTTAAATAATTGTGGGCAGCTACCAGCTCTTACATCATTCGCCTCAGTGACACCCAAGTGTGTAACCAGTCAGAAATAATCAGTGCAACATTCCTGCCCCCTGGATCGTGGTGGTTCCTGTGAGTCCCACATGTTAAGCCTGGACCAAAAATCTGCTGCAACAGGACCCTTGGTGAAGGAAAGTCCACAGTTGCTGTTTGTTAGTGCAGAGAACTGCCAAAACATTTGGTACTGTTGGAAAAGGGCCCTAAGACACCAACTCTCCAAGTCGTCCCCAGGCCAGGTCCTCAGCCCCAGAAGAGGGCACAGACCTGCAGCAAGAGCCAGACTTATCCATCAGAGAGAATCTTATGAACGGACATTGTGCCCACAATACAGATCTCCATGCTTGCTCCATGGAATAATGCCACTTTATGCTGCTACACTCCATGCTGAATGTGCCCATATAGCCACTGATACATAAGCTCGTGAAATACCTTCACAAAGCCGGTAAGCAAGCCTTTGTTTTGAAAGAGGCCTGCCAGTCACTCTACAGCCACTCCACATAGCATGCCAATGTGCACACCAAGCACAGCAGAAGCAGATATTCTGAGATCCAGCATCCAGCTGAATCGTTATGGACCTAAAAGAACTATTGATGTTCTTAGCTGTACTGGACGTTTTTTGTACAGTGTAGCTCTACCAAAATCCCCTCTCACTAGTAAACACTACTTTAGTTTACTCGACACTGGTCCCCTCTCACTAGTAAACAACTGGGGTGGTGGGCGTACAAATCACTCAATCTTAGCTGGCATTAATGAAAACAGAGACGGCATAGACTGAAGAATTGATCTTCAACTGCTCCAACCAAGATGCTTCCACAAATTCCCAGATGGTTTCTGTTGGAGGGCAGGAGGTGGAAGCTACAGGCCAAACATGTCTGCAGTTGCTCCTATGATGGTGGGGGAAATCTTGTCTACACCTCAGCTTGGGCTTAGACTTATTACTGTGTTGCAAACAACCATTCATTTAGCTGGGACCAGCTGCTCTAACACATTGTCAGAGCAGTATTGGGGAGGCAAATTTTGCATTCTCATGATAATTTCCCTTAATGCATTTAAAGATTCTATATAGCAAAATAACAAAAAGGCTTTGTTTTGTTATTAAGAGGCTGATTTACAATTTAGAAGTGTTTCACCACAGCAAAATCCTTCCTACTCAGTGCTCTGTGACTAGCTGAAGACTTCCCCACCTACCATGGTTTGTGAATCACTGCAGTGACCCATTACTTTGTCAAAGTGACCCAAGGGAGAAAGCCTGGATGTCAAGCTGCGATATGCTTTTACAAGGGAAATTGAATTTGACAGATAAATATTACAGATGGACTCAACTTAATTAATGTTTAACTTGGCATGCAAGAGAACACGTTCACAAGACTGTGAGTAGGCTTAGTGTTTGCCGCAGGGAGTCTTCATTACACCTGTTACCTTTCAAAGAAAAGCAAGTCCTCATCCCACTCCTGCACAGATACAAGGCAGAGACAGACTGGAGCACAGAACACAAAAGCGTGTGAGAAAATTAGTCCATCTTTCCCTTTACGCCCACATCCTGCCTTTAGGTTTCTTTAAAAGCCCATGTGTTTGTGAATGAGCCATACAGAAACATTGTTGCGGTATTATTTATTTATTTGAAAAAATGATTGGTAAACTTTGATCTGCTGTGTCTCCTCCAGGGTACTCCTGGAGTACCAGGACTTCCAGGTATAACAGGTCGTACAGGAGCTCAAGTAAGCATATCTATCCTGAATGTAGCCCAATATTATTGCACAGCATCTATTTCCTTTACACACATACACATTACAAAGCATTTCTATATGGTTTAAAGTCTTTCTATCATGATGTGGTCAGATTTCACCATTTGACAATCTTCTGTTTGCAGGGACCTTTAGGAAGACCCGGTCCAGTGGGTCCAAAAGGATCAAAAGGAGACAAAGTGAGATCTTTTCTACATAAAGCATTTGTCTGCATAGTGTATATAGCATCACTGTCTTCAATACATACAGTAAATGGATGTGCACACTATATATCCCTTACTTATAAAGCCATTTTAGCTGATGTACATGCTAAGTGCTGAGATGCTCAAGTGCTCAGGTGCTCAGGTTAAGAGGAAAGCAATTGTTCAGTGCCCTGAACATACAGTTGTTCCCGAAACATCACATTTCTTCACATGCACTTAAACATTTTCTTTCATAATGGTTTCCATTCTTAATCTTTAACGGGAAAATGAAACACAAATTGTTTAAGTGCAAAACAGCAGGTGAAGAGATGACTTACGATGCAGATTTTCACATTATGGTTCCATTCTTCCAGTATTTGCAAACCCAGACGATTTTCTTGGGAGACTCACAATTTTTATGCCTTCCCCTGGTGTCCATTCTCTCCTATTTTCTGCCATATTTTGAAACAAATGTTATCATCAGCCCCTATTGCTATATTTGTTAAAAACAAAATCCAAGCCCTATACCATTACTGCTATTTCCTAACAGCAAACAAAACACATTACACGAAATATGTTGTCTGTCTGTGGCTAGTAGTTCATTGGTGGCTGGAACCAAACAAATTTATACCACATATATGGCCTATATTCATACAACTTTATTCAAATTAAATGTGAATAGTGGGCAGTTTCTGGAACAATACAGATGCAGTTTTCACTGTTATTTTTCTTCACATAAAAGTAAGCAGGATGCAGGAAATAAGGTCTATGGTTCTTACATTTTTTGTAGAAAGACGTCTAGCATCTTGCTTTGGTTTTGAGAATCTCCCTTTTGCTGGACTCTCGGGGTTGGCAAGTGTGGCTCCATATATTTGGGTTATGCCACTGTGGAGCTATTCTTGATATATGTTTCCAGGCACAGCCATGATTAAGAATCTTTTTGCCCTAATGGTCTTTAATGGTTTGTTTTTGGCAGGGGAGTGAAGGTCCTACAGGCAGACCAGGGCTTCCAGGACCTCCAGTAAGTTCCCCTTCCTTCAGTGTGTGCCAGCTGCTGATAATGACTCACCGTATAGTATCTCAGTTAGGGTCGTATGTTTTCAGTAGCCCTCACATGTACCCTCCAACAGACTTTTCTTACGGTATCCAGCTAATTACATTACTTGATGTAAATGTCTCAGGCTGTGGTTTGAAAGCCATCTTGGCAACACGCTGAAAATGTTTGAACATGACTTTGTATGTCTTTCATCCATGTTACACAAGGACCGTCTTTCTTTCTTCTAACCTAGCAAAGTCAAAGCCAAAACCCTGCTCTGGCATGTGTTCCTGCAGAAATGACCACCAGTGTACTTCATTGTTCTCGGTCTCACTATTTAGTGTAACAAGAGAATCACAACTGACGAACAAGTACAAATATGATGAGATTGTGGCGACCTGCTCACTGGCAATGAATCATGTCCCTTCCCTTAAAAGGCCAGTGAGTAAGCACTTCCAAAGGCAAATCTATAATTCATCAGCCGTCCCCTTGAACCTGCTGTGCCCCCCCCCACACCCCGGTCTCATAAACTGCAGTTGGGGAGGACAGGGGATGGCTCAGTGGCCTGAAAAGGGCACAGGCATCCACTTGCTTCTAAATGAGAACCTTGACTCCTTCTCTCCATTTACAATAGCTGCCTTCCTTCCAATCCATCATGGGGAAAACATTCTTTTATGTTCCTATTTTGTCCAAGAAGCCTAGAAATCACAGCCCATCTCTTTTAATCACCATGCTCTTTTGAATTTCTCATACAGTAGATTTCTGATATATAGTTTTTGAATTACCAACAGCTCCAGGATTAAATAAGTGTACTGCTTTCTCTTTTTCTCTGTTCCTGCTCCCTCCGCAACCCCTTCCCCCTCTCTTTGTAATCACCAGCCGGTTGAGCTATTGATTTTTCTCATGTAGCATTTAAGGGCTTAACAGTGTATAACTGCTCCAGACCTACTGTAAAGTTTTCCATAAGACTGTAGGTGCGTAAAAGCCAGAGGACAAAAGATCTATGTGAAAAGATGTCTGGTTTGGTTGATTGTGTCTTAGGGTGTCCCCTATGTGGAAGGCAATGGGATGGGCAGTCTGTACAAGCTCCAGGTAAAGATTTTTCAAATGGCTTTATCACAGTGATGCAAGTGCATATTTTAGCGCACATATACAGTATTATGCATCGTATTGGCAAAAAGGAATCTGTGCGTGTGCTTGATGAAAGTGTGTTTGCCTCACATGGATTAAAAACAGAATTAAAATTTCTTTGAACATTTTTAGTCACAAAATAGTAACAAACATCTCTTTTCAGAGTGGTGGAGCACTTTTAGGACCTCCGGGAGCTCCTGGTGCTCCGGTAAGAATAATCGCCGTTAATGCCCGTCAATATGCTATGGAATAACGCTAATACACGGGCAGGTTGATGCTGTTGGAGCTGTACAGCCTGGGAGACCTGAATAACAAACAATCTAACAGGCCCTACAGTGTTATCTTGTCGTCTGAGGTCTCTACATCACTGTCAATCATGTCATTGAGAGCTGTTGGCTCGTGAGGGCTAAGAGGCTGCCAGACTCTCAAACAGGTGTCTCTGACCAGCCCGAGGACAGTCACAAAATCGGTGATATGCAGAATGGACTTAGAACTTCAGCTGCTTTGCGCGGTGCCAAGTTGAAGTGACCCGATTTGCTTATCAGCTCCCTCTGCTCCTTCTTATCAGACAGTTTGTAATCTTGCCCAATCCTGGGAGACATTCACTCACAGGCCCTGCAGGAATCCATCCACCACAACCAACACTTCAGGTGGTGACAAAAAAAAAATTGGCTCTCCAATCTCCCCAGTGCACAATGCACATAGACTACAGCTGAATCCTGAGGTTGCTTCTCCCCGTGCTGCATCCATCACAGCCAAACAGCACCACTGGAGCAATCAATTAAGAGAACATCTTAATCAGTGTTAAGAGGGACACGGGGCCTCATTTATCACTGATTCCCTTTTTCTTTAGGTTATTGAAAAATACTGAAATGCTTTACCAAAACCCGATACATGCACGGCAAATGTTTGTAAAGAATCAATACTGTTAAATAACCAGATTGTATTTCATTAGCTTGATACGTAATTTTTAATGCCACTTTGGGAAAAGCCACAGTCACATTTTACACAATGGAGCCATGACTTTCAGAAATGGTAAAACAATACATTTTTGAACACTATAAGTTGTAATGGTAGTAGCATAGCCACATGTCATACCAGTTGAACATTTCAAAGTGCATCTCTGACTTTTATGTTAGCAGTTGTCATATTCACTGGAGTAATCTGTCACTTTCTTATTTTTTTAAGGGTCCCAAAGGAGATGAAGGAATTGCAGTGAGTTCAACCTTTCGATTCTGGAACATATTTGTATAAACTATTTCTGTCTTTTTTTTTTTTTTGTGCTGCCCAACATAATAGACAAGTCAGTGTAGCTGGTTGCTTTCTAACATCGTCTCTATGGCTCACTACAACATAAGTCAATACACCCTCAAGCTTGAGCACTTAGCCACACTCAGTAGAACTCCAACACACAACAAAAAATGGTCACATCTGCTGCCAGTGTGAAATTGCTGTGCCATATTGTCTCACCAGTGGGAATCTATGAACCCTCTCAGCTCTTGTACTTCCCTTTTATGCCCTGCCCCCACCCTGAAGCCTGAAACAATCCGCACAGACATGGAAACAATTTGACGCTTCTGGTATAAACTTGAATTCTTTATTCTCATGGGGCCAATTGCATTTTTTATTGTTTTGTTGCAGAGCGATTTTTCACCAGGATGTTAATTTGACATTTTAATAAATTGTCTGAGCGGCTCGAGAGCTGTGGTGGAATTGCCCCAATCCGTCTCACAGCTGATCCTCTGGCTGGCCCACTCTCCCCTTAGCCACACTCGCTTATTCATGACAATCTACATGTGTGACAATTACCTGCACAATCCGTCTATGTCAGCACCCGTTGCCCCCTCTATACTGTGTAATGGCATTTCTCCATGGCAGCTTGAGCAAGATGAGGCCGGCAGAGGCCATCACTTTTTTCGAACACAGGGAATGGGTCTCTATTTTTAGTGCAAAAGTCAGTCTAATTGTAACTTTCAAATGGGGCTTTTTCTATCTCTTGGGTATCCTACCAACTGTGACAGCATATGTCATAAAACGTATAATGTAGTGTACTGCAACCATGAAAGGATTACATTCATATTGATTCATGAATAGCTGTATTAATACCTAGTCAATGATATCAAGACAAGACTTGAATTGTGTGAAACCCTCACTCTCACAAAAATGAATTTACTTGTGTTCATGTAGTTTTGGTCTTCAGTTGCAAACTTTATGCTGAACAGTTGTTACACTACAGCCTTAGAATAATATCCATTGCATTTCTACAAACTCATTGTCCTACAGAGGAGTGCGACACAAAAAAATGGCATCTTCACTTTCGATAATGGAGAGCAGGAACCAGAAACACTCATTTTATCTCAGTGGTGGCTTTTTCTTTGTGGCGCAGTAAGTGGTGTGTCATCTGTTGCAGGGGGAACCAGGAGCCATGGGATTACCAGGGCTTGAAGGGCTACCCGGTGCCAAGGTAAGCTACAGAAGAGTGCCAGCCCAGAGGGCTCTTTCTCATCCGCCATGACCTAACCAGATTACAGAGTGAGGGAATGTGTTTCCTCTGTAGTTCATTCACATTACAGTAAATTTGAACAGTTTCACTCTAAAATGAGATATCCGGCATTTGATAAAATTGAAGCTTGCTCTCTTAAAAATGCTTGCTGGTGTGAAAGTGAAGCACATTATGGGTTACTATTAAAGTTATGAGTCATCCTAAGGGAAAGTAATTATGTTCTGGAGAATTCAATCACCTGCACTTTATGAAATATTGACTGCAAGAATTTCAGGTAGACATTTCTGAACTAGGAATATACTGTCGCATTTTGATATTAAACTGCTCTTACAATACTGTATAATAGCTCTACTCCACATGTACTATTTTCTATCACCATCTGCACAAAGGAAAGGCTTCTCATTGGCTGCATTTACCTCCGTGCAACCAAGCTAGCACCGCATGCAACTTTTCATGACTTTCTACATCTAAATCTGGATGGCAGAGTTGGCACTGATTGACACTGTGTGATTGTGTGTATAGCTATGTGTGTGTGTGTTGCTTGTGTTGGGTTGAGGGGGTGAAATGTCTCAGTTTCCATGACATCCAGAGTGATTTGTCCTTCAGGGGAATATCGTCAAAAAAGTGTGACATATGCAAAGTGTTTTCTCTTGAAAACGGAGAAGACTTAAGTTCATAAGGAGGTTGTTTATCATAAACCCATGGTAGTGGTTTGACCGAGTAGAACTTGCTAGTCTTATTTTTTTTTTTTTTTTTAAAGATTGCCTGCATCCAAACATTGCAGACCTAAAGTGCATCCATGATGCCCCTGTATTGGCAGTTTATTCGATCAGTTTCTGTACGCCTGCTTCACATCACAGTGATTTGTGTGCATGGTTTATATTGTGTGTCTGTCATCTAACATTCTCAAACTTTTCCTTCAGGGTGATATTGGTTTGCCTGGCCCACCTGGTATACCAGGTCCTCAAGTAAGTAAGGCTTTTTATTTGTTTACTCACACTCCTTCCTAGATCAATCATTTCTGTTGACGGTGTTTCATAAAGTAAACAAAATAGCAGCTATCTAAACAGAACTCCCATAAAACTGTACGGGAAATAAGAAAAACTTGGGCTGTTGAGTGGATACTCTATGTACCTATGTAGGAGACTGGTTGGCTATATTACAAATTGGAGACTGCAGATATGACACCGCTGAGGACCTGTCTAACACGGGCTCCTCTCTTCTTGTGTATGTGATTGACAGGGGAAGCCCGGCCCTCGTGGAGAGCCAGGGATCCCAGGAGAACCGGTGAGCCTCAGCCTCTAACTCTCTTTCAGCTGTCAATCCGCGCGTCATTCCTTTGTCACTGCCGACTGACACATGGGCTGCTTCTGTTCTCTGACAGGGTGAGAGGGGGCCAATCGGAGAGACAGGATTCCCAGGGCCCGAGGGACCCCAAGGTGTTCCTGTAAGGACGCTATGTGAATGCTTTAGCTCTTCCCTTTATACTCGCTACTAGAGCGGTTGCCAAAACACTGTCCAATGAAGTCCAGGATGAAAACCGGGCTTTGAGTCGATGCTGCTCTATTGCATCAGCAATTTTACCCATTGTTGTTTTATCCTTATGTAGAAAAAAAGAACATGATTCAAGGACAATATGGAGAAAATAAGCATGTTAGATATCACTTGTCCTGCAGATGATTACATTACTGTATGTAATTACCATCAGAGATGGTTTCTGTAATTTTCCCTGTAAGCACAGAATGGAACAGTGTTCGCGCAGCAATCAGGATCATTATCCCATGGTTGAGATATCTCATTAACTGTGGAGATTACTAGGAGTGCAACAGTGCTGATCCAATCGAAGGTGGGAGCTGATACAAATGTCTTTGTTTGTGTTGTGCTCCTTGAGCAGGGGAGACCTGGAAAAGATGGAATTCCTGGATACGAGGTTAGTTGTGTGAACACGCTGCAAATCCCCTTATAGAATGTGCTTCACATCAGCCGAGCTACAGAGAGATGCCACAGCAGATTTTTATCTCCCCCCCTCAGGCTACAGCATCCTAAGAGTGCATTAAACGTATTTGCATATTTGAGCATTTTAACGATAGGAACTAAATGGAATCCTGCAGATTTAAGGCTTTGTTGACTTTTAGTCTTTTTATCCTAATTATACAGTTAATGCTTTCAGGCGATGATAAAATGTTTGTAATAGAGGGCAGCAGACTTTTAGATTAAATATGCATTTTCCTGCCTGATAAGTATTTAGATGAACCTGGCTAAAATGGAAACAAATAGTGCTGTAAAATCTGCTTTTGGGGTGACTAGATTGAAAATATTGTATACTATATACCACATAAACACACATAATGTGCTCATATAACCCATCTGTTAACCATAGCCATGCCTAACACATTATACAATGTAATACCCTAACTGGATAAACTATGAATAATACTGGCTTGTTCTTCGGTGTGTGACTGCGTTACCTAATACCTGAATGACAGGTCCGACTGTTTATTGTTTTCTTCTTATGATTAGTTATTATTCTTCCATCAAAATCTCTCCACTGCACAGAGCCATTCTAGATGTTTACCCTTGCTGTGTTGCTTGAAGTCTCTCTGCCCCTCCGTCTGATTGTTTGGTGGGACAACAGTGCCATCTAGCAGGTGGCTTCGCTCTCTCCCTGCCTAGATTCCTTGCACATTGCTTTGAGGTTTAATGTAATGCTCAGGGAAGCACATTTCAGTGGGCAAGATGATAGATTTAAGCCTCCCATCAGGCATTGGGGAATACAGAGTGCTGCAGATTAAAGCAGGCAGAGGAGAACAGCATCACAAAGAGATGCCCGCTTTAAAACCACATCATGCCAGATTGTCTTTTGCATGGCTCCTGTAATCCTGCAGGAAATTGATACAAAGATGCTCCCAGAGGTAATGCTGTGAGCACAGTAAAGGAAAGCAATGAGGAGTGACAGGGAGGGATTGGAAGACACAAGATGTTGTGACATAAAGCCAGTGACAGGTATTTTCTCTCCCAGCCCTTCTATACAGTACAGACAGCTGGTAGCAACGCAGGCAGTTCTCAGACAAAACAGGAGTGATGCAGAGGAGCCATGACATTGCAGAAGGTGAAAGACTATACAGGGAGACATTATACAAGCAACACACCCAAGCTGAGTAAGAGGCAATCAATGCGCAGTCTTATGATAAGTGTGGATTTTTACAAACTCAAGTAACCGAGAAAAAGCTTACATACAGTTTTTATGAGCCAAGAGAACAGAAACTTATGCAAATGTAGAAGCCAAATGTGTAAATATGCCAATACAGTGAATTTAAATTAATCAGAACTGTGCAGTCAATGTGGAGGATTGAACAATAGAAGACAGTGGAGTCTTGTGTTGGTCTCTGTAACTGAATATCAATACGTTCTGGGGAGTAGAAGAAAAGTGGATGAAAAATTTAGCTCCAGGGTCAATGTAATTTCTATTTCCAATTCCCACCTTGCCTTCCTCTATGACAACAAAGCATTCAAACTCATCTCAAGTTGTACAGTTTGCACTCTTCTACTTTTTTTTCTTTCTCAGGGAGCTACAGGTAGACCGGGAGACCGGGGATCCAAAGGAGAACGCGTGAGTAATTTTCATTCCTGTTTTCCACAAGGAAGCTGTTTTCATGCAGCCAAATATCATGCACAAAAAGGTTCTGATGAATAGTAATGGAAGTTTTCACTTCTTCACAACATGTGGCTAATCCCCGCAAGCGCATAAGCACTAGATAAAGGCATTTACAGCTCAATGCAGTTTTCTATTGTATTTCCAAGGCACAATTAAAGGGCTCTGTCACACTTCTACAGTAATCTATTGCAAATGGTTCTAATAGAGGATAGGAAGTGAGGCTCCTAGCTTTACAATTGGCTATAGTCTTCAGGAGAGGTGACTGCGTGAACCAAATAAGAGTAGCGGGTGAATGTGTGCAGCATGTTTAATGATATAGTATTGGTATGAGTCAAGCCTGGAAAGACTAGTGTCAGTGTTGCATCATATGCCATGTTCCCCTTGGCCCTACAGCTTCATGTGTATGATCTCAGCTGGAACTACATTGGAGCAAATAGTACAGCCACTAATTAATACAGAAATGGTGTGTCTTTGCACCGTTATTGCAGGGTGACCCAGGGATTCCTGGAGAGAGAGGCGTTCAAGGCGAGAGGGGACGAACAGGGGATCCTGGACTGATTGGACCAATGGGACCTACAGGCCAAAAAGGAGATCCTGGCCCTCCAGGACCCTCGGGCACAGTGAACCTCTTGGTAAGCTGTAAATTTACATCTGCGTAAACAAAGACTAGCCTCCCAGATGATTAAACATCAGCCTACTTACCAGGCTTGTGTAACTAGCATATTTCTCGTTCCCTGTATGGAACATGGTGCAGCCGCAGATTTCTGTATGAAACATCAAACGAGGCTTTGCAAGTGAGGTTGCTGTTCTCTGCTCAACGCTTCCCACTCCTGATCAACTAAGCGCAACAGAAGGTCAGGGAGGGAAGGAGAGGGAGAGGGATAGAGACACAGACAGAAAGAAAGACAGAAATATGTGGGAGTACCTAGAGCTCTGCAGAGCATTGAAAACACCTCCGAGTGTCACACACATTTTACACATACACTGTAATATAAGTTATATAACGTTCTCAGCAGAGATTAAACACTTTTGAAAGCTAAGACTCAAGGTCCAGCTACTAGTGCATGCCATTATTTATAGAAAAGGGGCCTTGCAAAGTGCTTATAATGCTGCTGAAAAATGCCCATGACTGACATTAAGTGTCATGTCTTGTTAGAACCGTGGTGATACACACCAGTGTTACTTTGAATGTTGAGATCCTTATAGTGGCAG